>JAASGD010001007.1:0-14011 GCA_023334115.1 Globisporangium megalacanthum | reverse complement strand
TTTATAACTCGTTCGCGTACGGTGCAAATGATACAAAATGTTTGCTAGCAGTTTGTATTGTTTCAAACTGATGTTACAAACTTAAAGCCCCGGCCAGGGCTTCTCTACAGGAGTGCCGGACACTGTCTAACATTGTCACAATGATAATGTTACAACTTGGAACAATTGATTTGGAACCAACTTGGAACAATTGATTTGACACTCAGGCTCAGCAAACATCACGTTTACGTAGTACGCTGGTCGCTCACGTGTGCGCGTACATAACCTGGATCTCCTTGTCAAAGAACTTGGCGAGCTGTGGACGCTTGAGCTTGAACGTGGGTGTGATGAGGTCGCTCTCGCCAAACGACCGCGGGTGCAGGTGCAGCTTCTGGATCTGCTCAAAGCGGAAGAGCTTGTTCGCTTTCGCGAGCTCGCCCAAGTCCGCCATGATCGCGCTCTTGAGCCCTTCGTCTGCGCACAGCTGCGCTGGCGTCGCAGCGTCGCCAGTCCGGCCGTTCGCTTCTGCCCACTTGGCGACGACGTCCGGGTCCGGCACAACGATGCCCACCACAAAGCTCTGGAGCGAGTCGCCGTGCACGTACACTTCGCCCACGAACGCGCTCTTGATGTAAATGTTCTCAATCTTCTCGGGCGCCACGTACTCGCCTTGTGACAGCTTGAAGATGTTCTTCTTCCGGTCAATGATGCTCAGCGTCCCGTCCGCGTTCCAGCACCCAATGTCGCCCGTGTGGAACCAGCCGTCCTCGCTCAAGACCTGTGCTGTCAGCTCTGGCTGCTTGTAGTAGCCTTTGAACACGTTCGGACCGCGCACGAGGATCTCGCCCCGTGGAGCCGGCTTGTCAGTCGACGTGTAGTTCATGTCTGGGACGTCTTCGAGCTGGACTTGGATGAAGCCCATGGGCGGACCGACGTTGCTGCCTGGGATCATTAAGTCCCGCGCACACGTCATCCCAGCCGTCGACTCAGTGAGACCGTAGCCTTCGACCACTGGGCAGCTGAACGCGATCGCGAGGAACTCTTTCACTTCGCCACTCAGCGGCGCAGAGCCGCTCAGCATCATCCGGACACGGCCGCCGAGCAGCGCTTTGAGCTTGTTAAACACGAGCGCGTCCCAGAACCCGTGCGTGTACACGCCGTCCGCGTGGAGACGCTTGCGCTTCGCAGACAACGCGGCGTTAAAGAGGAACGCTTTCGCGCCCCCAGCGGCTTTCACGCCCTGTGTGATCTTGTCGTACACGCGGTTCAGGACGCGCGGGACCGAGATGAAGAACGTGGGCTGGAGCATCCCAATGTCCTCCATGAGCTTCGTCACGTCGCCTTGGTAGAACCCGATCGAGCACCCGTACGAGAGCAGCACTGTGTGGTTCACACGCTCAAACACGTGCGCCAGTGGGAGGTACGAAATGTGCACGTCGGACGGGAGGATCGTCGTCATGTGGAACGACGCGACCGTGCCAGCGAGGTTGTTGTGCGTCAGCATCGCGCCTTTCGGGTTCCCTGTTGTCCCCGACGTGTAGCAGATCGTCGAGAGGTCTTCCGGACGGGGCGGGTCCGCAGCCACTGGGTGCGTCCGTCCGAGCGCCATGACCTCTGCGATCGTGTAGAGCGCAATGTTGTGCTGTTTCGCCAGCGCCCGCTCGTCGTCGTCGATCGCTTCGTACTGGACGATCGTCTTGATGTGCGGACACTCGTGCACGCACTCCATGAGCGTGTTAAACTGCGGCTTGGCGCAGAACACGACGCGCATCTCTGTGTGGTTCATAATGAACGGCACGGCCGTGGGTCCGAGCGTGTCGTAGAGCGGCACGAGCGTGTACGTCATGCGGTTGCAGCTGTGCTCCACGACCGACCACTCGTACCGGTTTTTAGAGAACACACCAACAATGTCTTCACGCTTGACACCGAGCGAGTGGCTCAAGCCAGACGAAAGCGCTTCAACGTCTGCGAGGAACGCGCCGAACGTGACCCACTGGAACGCACCCAGTGCGCCAGTGACTGGGTCCGGCTGGCGTGTGCCAAACATGCGGCCGGTGCCCTTCGGGTCGATCTTCTTGCGGCGCATGAGCACCTCGTAGAGCGTGAGCGTAAGGTCCGGCTCGCCCGCGTACTGGAGCTCTTTGCCGTGGTTGAACACGCGCACAGCGCCACGCGTGGCTGTGGCCGTGTTGGCGACCTCGACCGACGACGGCGTGGTGGAGACGGTGGACGGAGCGTCTATGCATCCCATGGTGCGTGCTGGTGGAGAAGAGAAGCAGAGGGAAGGGAGCTTGGAGGAGGGCGTGTGTGGATTGAGGCGAATTGCAGAGTGAGTGAGCTGGCAGTCAGTTGTGCTACAGGGATCACGACGGTGACCTCTGACGAGGTCGAGAGTGGAGCGGCCGACCTCGAGATTGGTGTTGAAGCCAGTGGTGGGGTGATGGGGCGACATGACACGCCTCGGATAATAGGATAGCGATAACAGAAAGAATTTCAGAATGCATAAAGCTGTCGATTGTTATCTGTGCTGGACCATATCATTGATTCCAAGAGGTTTAGTGCAAATAGGAAGGGATGTTAAACCTTGTTCGATATTCTCTTGGAAAAGTTCAACATCGGCTTTGGATTTTACAACTGTGTTAATAACAGGCAGCAATTCAGATCTGCAGACCGTTAACTTCCCAGTCTCCCAATCGAGTCAGGCTCGCGACATGATAGGCGAGATTACGCGCAGCACGCTCGCCATTGCCAGCGAAAAGCAAGGTTTCGTTACTTTACACGCGCATGTTTTCGCTCCATTCCTGCCGTTCACGAAAGCTAGCGACAACGAGTCGGCGACGTTCTTCATGTGAGTTTCCCCTCTTTCGGAGACACGAGACGTGATGCGCAGGCGCTGGAAAATAGAGTGGCTTCCTCCAGCAAGGTCCATTTCCAAATTCCAGGAAAAGACCTGGTCGCAAAACTTCCCACTTGCTCAAAAGAACAGGTGGAAGGCCCTCAACGGGGTTGTCAGCGAGCAAGCATGCGCATACACTGTATGTGTGTGTGTATGAACCAAGTTGTGTGGGCGTTACAATAGAGCGCTTGCGAAGTGCGTCGCGGTGTTCAGTGTCCGAAGAAACGAGTGTGGAAGGGATTCGCTCAACTGACACTTTGCCCTTTTCTTGTAACAAAGTCGTCCTGTCATAAATGATAGAGCGACTTAGAGCCGACGATTCTGGGTCACTGACTTTCATATTTCAAGTCAACCAACCTGGAATCTTTAATCGGAGATTAAAAAAGAACACATGATCAGTGATTAAAACCGTTTCCGGTGAAGTGGTGCTCAGCTTCAACTTGGCAATCGGCGAAGCACCACCATCGCGGATCGCCGAGAGAGTCCCTCATATAGCTTGGAGCTACGCTGTGGCGTACTGTAGCTTCGGCGCGCGCAGCAATGCGAGTTGCATTGTTTAAACACGCCGCCAGCGACATGGCACGTGCCGCACTTGCCATGATCAAAACGATACCGGCGACAGTTTGGCGAACTGAAGCGTGTTAAACGACTGCGTTAAAAAATCCAGCACACTTCCACATGGATGAGCCTCGCACGCGTTCACCATCGCGCTGGGGTTTTGAGGAGCTCGTGGAAACCCAAATGCTCAACATACCTTTCATCCCACGCTTGATGCCACAGACCCGGACGCCACGGAGCGCTCGGATGGAGCACCAAAGAACAAACTCCATATGCCGAATCCCCTTCTCCAGTCTACGAGCACGCCGAGAGCTCGAGACACCCACTTGCCCGCCTTTCACGCTCGCGATCGTGCTCGCGCCAGCCAGCTTGATGGCGGCAACGGCGGATACGCTCGTCGCGTTCTTCACGTGTTGATGCCACATCCCGAGCAGAGAACGAACTACAGCGAGTAAGGCGAAGCGAACAACGACGATCGTAACCCAAAGGGACATCCCCGCCACTTGAGTACACAACAACGAGTTGCGCTTCAAGGGCTCGAACGAGACCGACCTATCGCCAATTGACCGCATGCTTGTACTTGGAAGCGCTAGCGGTGGTTCGCGGTGTGATCTGTCGCTCATTCAAAGCGCGGGATGCAGGCAGGTGTCGGGATCAGTACAAGGTTGAGCGAGTGAGCGTGACGTCCACGTCACTCGCGTTTGCTGTGTTGACAGTCAGTTGCAGTAACGTGGAACTGACGCCGTGCACTGGGCTCCAGTGTGAAGCACGTGCGCTTGACACACAAACAGATCGAACTCGCCGGCATCGCGACGCTGTATTCACGTTGCAGAACGGAACCTCCCGCGTGCCACTTGCGCTGCCTCGCGCTCTCGCGATCCTACCAGCTAGGGTCGGGGAGAGTGTTAAGCTTGCGCTGGCTTGCGTTCATGCTGTTCGACTCGCTGTGTGTGAAGCTCTTCGTCAGCTGCCAACTTCCACCTCCATGGACAGCTTGCATACCAGAGTGCGACTCGTTCAGTATCGACGAAGCTCGAGGGAGGGTGCGGCGATCGACTGTTCAAGTGGGATTTCCAGTTGATGAAGCCACTACTGCTTGCTCAGGTTGCTGCTAACGCGCTGAGCAGCGACAGACTCGCTGCGATCTCCTCGCACGTCGAGATCAGGCAGCTGATGACAATCACGTCGTCCATCGGCACGGCGCTTTCGTGTCCCTGCTGTTGTTCGCTGTACCGCGCCACGAACAGCTCTGCGTAGCTTTGCTTGAGCACCGCTGCGGTCTGGCGAACCGAGAACGACTCGACGTTGAGCAATGCGCCGCCCGAGTGCTCCAGCGACGTGCGGCGCCGTCGGTTCACAGCTGGAGGCGATGCTTTCAATGGGAACGCTGAACCGAAACCTTGTACGTCGACAGTCCCGCGTTCGAGTTGGTTCACGTCTGGGGTAAACACATCGAGCGCTGCGAGTGGTGCTGTCGACGGTACGCGAGCGGCACCACCGCTGGACAGAACGCCTCCAGCAGGACCCGACACCACTGCCCTAGTGTCGTAGATCTCGAGCTCAAAGCGAACACCGTCATCGAGCGCGCGCTTGAACTCGGCAAACGAGACTTTGCCATCGCCGTTCCTGTCCACCGTGCGCATGAACTCGTCGACAAACTGCTCGGCGTTGACAGCGCCGATCGCCGAGTACGGGAGCAGTTTCTCGAGCAGAAGCGAGAGATCGCGGGCGTCCACTTCGCCGCGTCGGTGCACGTCAGCGAGTCGAAACGCTTCAATCATCTGGAGAAACAGCGCACTCTCGTCGCTGCTCGAGTAGAGAAAGTCAGCACCAAAGAGCTGCGTGAGCGTCTCGAGCGAGTCCTCGACACTGGACACGAACGCATCTTGACTGAGCTGCCACGTCGCCAGCAAACTCGACGCCGATGTAGGCACTCTTGAGAACAGCGCCTCCGATCGTAAGAGTATCGCTTCTGGCGCGTCTGCTGCTGGGTGCTGCAAGTCGTGGGGCGAAGACAAACGCGCGTCGTTGTTCTGGCTCTCGTCTGCATCCGCTGTCTCGGCCGCGCTTGCAGCAGCCGCACAGCACTCGGCGTTCAGTGTGCTTGCGAGTGGCCGCTGGAGTCGTGCGCCTGCGCCTTCAGCTCTCCGCTTCTCGCGCCACTCGACCAAGTCGAGCAGCACTGACAGACGCGCCAAGAGCGAGCGGCACTCGACCAGCACGCGCGCGTACTTGTCGGCCAAGAACTTGGGTCGCCAAAGCGCGGGCTCGAGTGCTGCGTCCTGGAGCAGCTGCGTTTGGTCTGCGAGCACTTGTGGGAGCGTCGCGGAGACGAAGAGCCGTAGCGCTTTGCGCTCTTGCTCGTCGAGCCGTTCATATCGATGTTGGCTCAGTGCGTCTGTGGCTCTCAGCGGCGATGTCGCGACAGTCGCGCTGAGACGCTCGCTTGCAATGTGGTGGTGAAAGAGCTTGTGGAAGACGTCGTGGTACTGTGCGAGGAGGCCTTGAATGCTCGTCCGAAGCAGCGTCGTCGCACTCGCAGGCTGCAGTGTGAGCTCAACCAGCAGCAGGATGACGACGCCGAGTGCGTTCTCGGTCAGCACCGAGTACGACAGCACGTTCACGGATGCGCTCGCACTGCGGCACTCGTGCTGGAGCAGCACTGACGCGGCCATGAACGCCGACACGACGCCCGCCGTGTAGAGGTACGAGCCGCTAAAGTAGACGTACATGGACGCGCCGGTCCAGCCAAAGAGCACGAGGTTGTTGAACGTGTTGTAGAGCACGTCGCTCTCGAGGCGGCAGAGGAAGAAGCTGAAGATCGACGGCAGCACCGAGCCGGCGACGAGCCCCGTGAGCCGGTTCGCGGTGCTGCTGAACGACCCGCCCATATGCACTTGCGCGACCATTGCGATCGCAGTCGGCACCGTCGAGCTGAACGCGAATGCGAACGTCGACACTGCGACACCGAGCAGCACTGCGAGCGTTGTCCGTAACGAGAACATGAGGAGTGTGCGTGGGTAGTTGCCGCGCTCACAGAAGCTCGCGCTGACTGCGCGTAAGAAGCTGTGCACGCGGTAGCGCGCAGAGAAGTTTTTGCGGTTGAACTGGTGCTGGAAGTCGATGAGCGAGTGCACGAGCGCGTGGAAGCTGTAGAGGAAGAGGTGCAGCGGCATCGTTCGGCCCACGTCGGCGGCAGAATGGACTTCGGAGGCGGCGACGTCGCCGTAGAGCGTCGCGTACTTGGCCATGAGACTCTCGAGCTTGTGCTCCAGCGTGGCAAACCGAGGCGACGCCATGGCTGTGTGAGAGAGAGAGTGTGTGTCGTCCAGGGCGTCAGTATGGTCCCCTCCTGCCATCACATACGCACACACGCAAGCACGTACTCGTATCAGCTTGTAGGACGCGACTCGCGATCTCTTCGAGCAGGTCGTGTGTCTCTGTCTGCAGCACGTAGATGCGCTTCTGGAGCTTCCGGACGAGCACGACGTGGGTCCACGGACTCGTCTCGGCCTCGATCGCAAACTTGAGCGCGTGGACGTTCTGGAGCAAGCGTGCGTACAGCTTGACAAACTGCTTCGCGACCGTCTTGTTGAACCGGACGCAGAGCCAGACACCGAGCAGTTCTTCCCAGCCGCAGTCGCCTAAGAGCCGCTCCATCGCGTCCAGCCGCGTGTGGGCGGCGGCGAGCAAGCGATCGAGGCGCAAGCGGAAGAAGTCCATGGACTTGATGTCTTTCGCACGGAAGCAGTACGAGTCGACAATAAGGTTCAGAACTTCGCGAATGTCGTGCGGCGCGTCTTGGATGTGCATCTTGAGCTGTCGCGTCGCTCTGTTGCATCACAGTCCAACACCCAACTATGAGCTTGCGCGCCTACGGAGTAGAGAGGCCAAGCTCGGACGTACAGGATCGGTGTCGGTAGCAGCACAGTCGCGAGCCCAATGGTCGTGCCAACGGCGCCGACGATCGAGTAGATGGCAAAGTTCGTCATGAGGTTCTTCGTGCCAAAGAGCGCGTCGTCCTGCGTCTTGAGCTGGGTTGGGAAGATGGGGTTCATGGGACTCACGAGCGTCAGCGCTGGTGGGGGTACGTGAACAAACCAACTGCCGCGTCAGTGCGACGTCCGGATACCAGACGAGCCGTAGCCACGCTCAGCACATGAACGTACTGAAGTAGAGACTCGTGCTGACGGCGAACTTCTTGATGTTGCGTTGCTGGCGGCGCGTGGCAGACGGCGCGTCAGTCTCGTCGCCCTCCCAGTTGCCAACCTCCATACATACTAGAACACACCATGGGCGAGACGAGGACGACGAACGTGAAGAGCAGCAGGAGCGGGACAACGACCGCCAGGTCGCGCAGACTGATCGAGTACGTCGCGCCGTTCCGTAGGAGGTTCGCAGGCGCGTCCACTAGGTGCGCTTGGGTCATTGGAACGTTCGCAAAGACGAGGAAGTCAAAGAGCAGAGCAAGGGCGACGCCAACGTCGATCTGCCACATCTGCTCGAGCACGCCGCCGACTGTGCGCGCGCCAGCGTACACGACCATGACCGCTGCGTACGTGAGACCGCCGAGGAAGTAGTGGTCGGGCAGGAAGAGCCACTCGCGGCGGTGGCCATCCAATACAGCTGCTGCTGGCGCGCGCGTCTGGGCGATCCCAGCCACCAGCACACCGAGTGCGACGCGGGTTGCTAGCCCTGCGTTCGTACAGAACTCGGCTGCGAGTGATGGTGGAGATGGTGGGGTACGAAGAGACAGAGCCAGAGAGTGAGTTTACGTGTGAGAGCGAGGACGAAATGATCCGAACAACTGAGGCTAGGAACGCAGGCGAAGACCACTCGCACCTCGTGCTCTGTCGAGATGCAACCGTCTCCGTATCTTCCCTGCGATGGTCTCGGTGCTGCGGTGGGGGTCGTTGAGCCGTCGCGAGTGTGAAGCAGGTTGGAGGCCCGGGTCGCCGAGATGGTCAGCATCACGTGCTCTCGCTCCCATGTGACTGCGGTTTGAGCGCATCCGAATGCTCACTGAGTGCGTCAGAGCGCGAGTCGAGTCGGCGTCGTCGCTGATGGACGCCGCCGTCCCGGACGATGTTGTCCGCATGAGCGCGAACGGGCTCTCGAGGTCGCCGTCGTGCGCACCGAGCAGCTCCGCGTCATCGAGGCGGCTAGAGCGTGAGTCTGGTTTGCTCATCGTCTTCATCGTAGAGGCAGGCAGGCGTGTGGAGTGCTTGCAGCAATTCGGAGAGTGAGGCAGGTCTACTTCAGCACACCTCGAGTTATGATGGACGCCAGGACAAGCACCAGCTCAGCTGACATCTATTGTCGCACATGGTGCTGGACGAGGGCAAAATGTTCGTCTATGCCGCTTTTTTCACATGTTCCAGTACTTGCTCACATCTCGTCGCCTTGGTGGGGTCCTTGGTGACATGGACACCCGACGATGTCTTCCATGAGCGCATGAGGGACCAGTTTTGCATCGCTGCCAGCCAGGAATCAACCACCACACACTCACACAAGCACATTTTGAACTGACGCCGCATCTCTACGCTCGCGTTTTGAAACAGCAGGTTGTTAGTAAGATGGTGGACGGGTCCACCCTGGACTCACTCGATCATGGCAGCTCCCTCCTCTTCTTCCGTCTCGCTCTCTCGACGACACAAGTGAGCCCATCAAGCAACAGCACCAGGAGGGCTCATTGTCGCCCACGCTCACGCCCACGCACGCACCAACGCACACAGAAACCTCTTCGGGACACCCTTCCACTCGCCCAACACCATGATGCAGATCCCAGCGTTCGTCAAAAGCCGGCTCCCGACCTCCGCGAGCTTCTCGCTCAAGCGCAGTACGAGTACCAGCAGCACTGGCAGCAGCAGCAGCACGGGTGGCAGCACCGCGAGTGCCCACGCGAACGCAGAGGACGCCGACAGTGCTGCACCGCCGCCACCGACGAGCTTCTCGCGAGAGCTCCTCGACTCGGCCACGGAGACGCAAGGCGCCATCCGTGTGGTCGACATCCAGCCAGACTACGAAGCGCACATGACGCTCTACACAAACCTGCACGAACGTGCCGCTGTCGACGACGGCTCGCGTCGGATGTTTGGCACCCGCAGTGTCGACCCCACGACTGGGGCGGTGGGCGATTACGAGTGGGTCACGTACAGCGAGTTCCTCGCAGACGTCGAAGCGATCTCGTCCGGCATGGCGCACGCACTCGGACTCTCACGCAGTGCAGTCGTCGGCGTGTTCTCCAAGAACCGATACGAGTGGTGCGCTGTCGAACACAGCTGCAACCGCATGACGTACACGCTCGTGCCGCTCTACGACACGCTCGGACCCACGGCCGTGCCGTTCATACTGAACCACACAGAGATGCGCGTCGTGTTCTGCGCCAAGCCGCAGTTCCAGACGCTCATGGAGTGCGCACCTGCGTGCCATTCGCTCACGACGGTCGTGCAGTTCGAGGCGGTCGACGACGACGAGCGGGCGCTTGCGAAACAGCACAACATTGCGCTCTTCACGCTCGCGGAGATCCGTGCGGCTGGAGCGGCGCAGCCGCTCGCAGCGGACCCGCCGAACCCGGACGACATCTCGACGATCTGCTACACGTCAGGCACGACGGGCGACCCGAAAGGCGCCATGCTCACGCACGCGAACTTGGCGTTCACCAAGAGCTCGGTCCGCAAGTACACGGAGCTGCGGCCGACGGACGTGCACTTGTCGTACCTCCCACTCGCGCACGTGTTTGAGCGCAACGTCCAGACGAACCTCATCTCGAGCGGCGGGGCGATCGGTTTCTACCAAGGCGACGTCGCGACGCTCATGGACGACATTGCGGTGCTCAAACCGACCGTGTTCCCATCCGTCCCACGCGTGCTCAACCGCGTCCACGACAAGATCCGACAGGGCGTCCAAGACGCAGGTGGCGCAAAGGAGTTTCTGTTCAACAAGGCGCTCGCAGGCAAGCGGTACGGCCTCGCGCGCTCTGGGACGCTCGCGCACGCGGTGTGGGACCCCATGGTGTTCAGCAAAGTCAAGATGGTGCTCGGTGGCAACGTCCGCCTCATGATGAACGGGTCGGCGCCGCTGTCGCCAGACGTGAAAGAGTTCCTCCAGCTCGTGTTTGGGAGCCCGATGCTCGAAGGGTACGGACTCACGGAGTCGAGCGCTGTCGTCGCGGTCTCGAACGTGCACGTCCCAACGGGCGACCACGTCGGGATCCCCCTCCCAGGCGTCGAAGTGCGGCTCGAAGACGTCCCAGACATGAACTACACGAGTCGCGACACGCCGTTCCCGCGTGGGGAAGTGCTCGTGCGTGGGAAGAACGTGTTCAAGGGCTACTTCAAGCAGCCAGAGCTCACTGCGGAGGTGTTGGGCGACGACGGCTGGTTCCATACGGGCGACATTGGGTGCTGGAACGCAGACGGGACGCTCCGCATCATTGACCGCAAGAAGAACATCTTCAAGCTGTCCCAGGGCGAGTACGTGGCCCCGGAGAAGATCGAGAACATCTACGTCAAGAGCGCGTTCGTCGCGCAGATCTTTGTGCACGGCGACTCGCTCCAGAACTACCTCGTCGGTGTCGTCGTGCCGGACGCGGAGGCGGTCGCGAAGTGGGCGGCCAAGAGCGGGAAGACGGGCGAGGCCGCCGCGATGGACGCGCTCGTCGCGGCGGACGAGCTCCAACGTGCGATCCTAGACGACATGGAGGCAGTCGCAAAGGAGTTCAAGCTCTTCCGGTTCGAACGCGTGCAGAAACTGCACTTGCGTGCGACACCGTTCGCTGTCGACAACGACCTCCTCACGCCAACGTTCAAGCTCAAGCGCAAGAACGCTGCGACTGTCTTTGCGAGTGAGATCGCGGCCATGTACGCGAGTGCGCCGGCGTTCTAGGAAGGACGGAGGTCGTGCTGGTACAGTGGCCCGAGTGTCTTCACGAGAGACGACGAATCGACAGCGAGTGTGCGTGTGATGCGTGAGAGAGAAGCCAAGAAACGTAATGAAACATGGCTATAGGATGCATAGGAACCAGTGCCCATGGCTGACCCAGTCGGTCAGTCTGGTGACTAGATCTCGATCGTGAGACGACCCTCGCTGGCAGGGTACGCAATCTCTCCGCCTTGGCGCGTCACGAACGCACTCACGAGCGAGCGCACAAGCGGTCCAGACTCTGCTGCGTCGGCCGAGAAGTTCTTCTCAAAGACCTCCCAGCCGTCCATGCTCCGGACGCACGCGGTCGCGACACGGACCTGCCGGTCTGGATCCGCACCTCCGCTCGCGAACGAGAGCGACGGGACTGCGTGAGCGTTCGCGTCGTAATGGACCGTCACGCCCGAGATCTGCGGGAACGACGAGCTCATTGCGGGGAACTTGCGCAGCATCTTCGTGAGCACTGTGGTGAGGTCGCGTACGGTCATGTGCACGACGACCGCGGGCTTCCGGAGCGGGAGGAACTTCTCGAGCCACTGCGTGTTGATCTCGAGGTCCGCAGCGTGCACGTGGTCGCCTTTGAGGAACCCGGCGTTGAGCACAGCGACGTCTGCGTTGAGCTCGTGACGGAGGGCGTCTGCGACCAAGTTGCCCCAGTTCGTTTCGTGGGTCCGACACGACACGCGCGAGCCATCGAGAATTGTGCGCGAGACTGCGAGGCACTCGAGTTTGCCTTGGGCCTTCGCCTCCGCGTGCACGCGGGCAGTGTACGCGCGCAAGAGCGCGTGGATCGTTGGCTCCGGCGCGTACCCGCGGTTGCACAGCATTTGCCACTGCAAGTCGACGGCGACTGACGTGCTGCTCGTGTCGTACGACATGCTCGTCTTCTCGACGCGGATGTCGATGACTCCGAGCCAGTGCGCGTCCTGCCCGGACTTGTGGATGAGCGTGTCGCCGCTAAAGACCGACATGACGTCGTGGTCGTGACCGCCGAGCACGACGTGGATCCCTGGCACGTGGGACACGAGCGCCTTGTCCTCTTCGAGCTTGAAATGCGTGAGTGCGACGATCAGGTCGGCGCCACGCGCTTGGAGCGCCTCGACACACCGGCGGGCGTGCACCAGCTCGCTCTCGAACACCACGTCGTCGCCTGCGAACGGATCGTTGCCTGTCACTGTCGTGGAGACGCCAAAGAGCCCCATCTTGACGCCGTTCTGTAAGTCTACGACGTCGTAGTCTACGAGTCCTGGGAAGAGCGCGTTCGAACTATTGCGCTGGCGGATGTTCGAGCCAAAGCTCGTGAACGTTGCCTGACGAAGCAACTTTGCGAGCAACTCGCCGCCAAAGTCGAACTCGTGGTTCCCAAGCACGACAACGCCGACGCCCAGTGCGTTCAGCACTTGAATCATGAGCTCGCTATCTCGGACAGGACAGCACGCGCACCGACAGGGCCAAGAACCACCGGTCAGTTCCAGTTCCCGTCTCACTGTTGCTCTCACGTCCGCACCCTTTGTCTTCGCGGTCGAGTTCGGAGCGCCAGAGAAAGTCCCCGTTGAGCGTCACGATCACGTGCGCGTTTGTCGGCAGCCGCGCCTTCGTCGCGTGCAACAGCGTCGCGAACTCGGCCACGCCTGTTGAGGGGCACAATGTAGCCATTTCGTCGCATGAGCTGCCATCAATCACCATTCTCATTCTCCGCATCCTTTTTCACCACCACCAGCGCGACCAAGCCTGCAATGCTTCACACTATGGCATTGTGCTGCAGTTCGCACCGCCCTGGCCGCTGCTGTTTGGGAAAAGCTCGTAGACGTCATTGAATGTGAGCACTATGACCCGCGCGACCGCGACCTCTGGCGGCGGCAGTTGCACCACAGGCGAGAGCAGCGCGTTGGGCGTCGGGATACCTGTGTCGCCGTCGCTGGAAGCAACGGCGTCACAGTCAATGCGCAGCGCCAGCAGCGGTGGCAGCACCGGCACAGACGTGGGAGGCGGTGACGCGTCCATTGCTAAAGATCGAAATCGTTTTCGAAAAGTTGACCATGAACTACAGAATCGACTTGTTTTTAATGGAAAAGTTGAACGTGAACAACAGCAGAATCGACAACTGCAGAATCAACTTGTGGCCATGCAAGCTCTTCCCAATCACCAATTGGCGGCGCAGCGGCACAACAGTCCGACAGTGACTGTACAGTCCGTAACATCGACTGGCATGATGACGATACCAGATGAGTGGACAGGAGCGAGCGCCAGTATGCCAGTCAGTCAACACAACACAAGCAGGAGAAGCAGCGACATTTACGAATCAAAGCAGTGAGACGTACCCGCTGCTGCCGCCTCGCCGGTACTTCCCACCGGCCATCCGCGCTTTCGCCTTTCTTCCCGCCCTTCACCGCCACTTCGCGACGACACCTGTACACACGAAAGAGCCACAGAGCATCGCAGGTTATGAGCCCAACCAGCTTGGGCGATCCGACGGAGCAGAGGAGCGTACCTGCGAGCCCCGGAAGTGTCCTCAGTTGTGAGGACTCACCATCACTCACGATAACCAACCAACACTCACCCGTGCTCACTAGCGTATTCATGACAACATTCTGCACAAGAGTGTTTGTTTTGATTACGTTAGTTCTGCACTTGGTGTAATCCTGCTGGGTGCAA
>JAASGD010001006.1:0-14062 GCA_023334115.1 Globisporangium megalacanthum | reverse complement strand
TTTCATCTTGATTAAAGTATGGTTCAGTTAATGACTGGGCTAAAATTAATATGAGATTCAGTATGTCGACAACCAACAAAAGAGGACATGCCTACATGAGGTGCACTTTGCGTGGCGGTGGGAACGCTTTAGGTATACCAACTGAAGAATGCTGCTCTCCCACTCGCTGTAGGTAGTCTTTGGTCAATCTTGGCTCTTGTAGCCGCCGCTTTTAATGATGAAACGGGCTGACGTTTTTCGTCAGTCAAAATTGCTTGTTTCTGGTAGAATTTATTAGGCATTAGCGGTGGTCACATCTAGCGGCTCCTACTAGTGCGTGGACAAACAAACACGGAACACTATCATTGCACAGCTAGACCACAAGTTATTAGGTGGGTGAGCTCAACTCTAGATGGTATGAACATAGCGATACATACACGAGACCACTCCATGTCCTCTTTTGTTGGTTGTCGACATACTGAATCTCATATTAATTTTAGCCCAGTCATTAACTGAACCATACTTTAATCAAGATGAAAGGTGGTGTGCAAAGCAATTTCGCAGCAAAATGTCAGCAAAATTCTGTAATTTCTTCCAAACTGCTCTGATTTGAACGAAAACGCGATGGTGTACTGACAGATGCGTCACACCATTGCGATTCGACACATATCATTTTGAATGAGCAATTCTAAATGGTCTTTTCAAACGGACATAACATGTGGGTGTGCGCAAAGCTATTAGGTTGACTGTAGACCTCTTGGGAAGACCTGAAATTATTTTGAGTTTCTGATTTTCCAATAAAAAATCTTGACATATCTAGATAAGGTCGCATGAAAATAACCCGAACGGTCAAAAATCAGAAATATTTTTAGAAAAGGTAGACCAAGTCAGATCTCGGAATAACTCTGAAAAATTCCAGAGAATTTGAAAGTCGTACTTAAACGACGACGCAGAGTCGTATTGTACAATGTTCTTCAACATTTTGGAATTCCTGGACCTTGAGCTTGCGCTACTGTACCCCCAACGTGGCGGCAGTGGTACCACACCCTTCCAATCCGCCCGCCAATGCAGACCTGATTTGGACCGAAGTTCGGTGCATGGAGATCAGTTCAAGATCGAGTCGAGGCTTGAGGCCTGGTGGCCAATCCGCCTCTGTTCGATGTGGCATCGACTTCGTCTACCGTCAGACAGACAAAGGTCAAGCAAGGGTCATGACCAAGCAAGGGCCAATCGATCATATCAGCCTGGCTCCAGGACTGCTTCAGAATGTTCGGTCGACCGGTGGCCTCGCACGCAAAACCAGCAAGAGCAGTGGCGCGACACGGACTATAGTATCGGCTTCGTGATTGTGCCCACCAAACCACTACTCAGGCAGTCGCTGATCTGAGTACAGAAGTGTGGCGGTGCCCGTCACCAGCACGCGGTACGGACGAGTTCAACATCTTTGTGACACAGAGTCTGTGAAAGAACCCGAGTATCAGCAAGTCAGCATGCTCGTTCAACGTACACGTCCGCAAAAGGTACCGAAGATGGCGAAAGGTTACAGCGATAAAGTGGAAAAGCAGAGACGTGGGCGAAGAACGTGAAGCGCACGTGATCTCTCCGCTACCGCATTCATGAGTATTGAGCGCCTCCTTCAAAGGAGCTCGCAGACAAAAGGTTCCTTCCTTGTGCGACTATTCCGAACCACGATAAACAACTCGTTGATAATGCGCGTGTACTGAACGTGTTCAGTCCCTAATTGAACACTGCACCGGTACCAAACCAATCATCGCGTTTGCTGATTGGTGGGAAGAACCACCTTTCAGTCAGTCAGCAACGCGATGCGACCACAGGAGTTGCTCTCTTCCGCTCCCTGCTGCTGACTTCGGGTTGAGATGCCGGCGCGAAAGAGCGCAAAGTATCAACTAGCCCGATCTGAGCTGTGCGAACTTCAAGGGCCGATCCTGCGTGGCGTGGCGTGACACGGGGCGGTTTGGTTCGGCTCGGGTAGAATGGCGAGGGAACAGCGACTGGCTGTGGACATTCGCGGACTGATTCGACCGCGTAGCATCGAGCACGACTGTGCACACCAGAGGTCCGCCCGCATGTCCAGACCGCAGAAGTCGCGCCATACCTCAACTCTCACTTGCGAATCCGCCTCGAAGCACAAAAACACACAAGGTCCGAAGCGATACAGCGAGCCCACACCAGCCTGCAGCCAACCACAAAGTCCACGATGTTTACTCCTCGCACTGTCCTCGCGCTCGTGACCGCGCTGGCCGCGTACTGCTGCGGCAGCTCGCTCGCGCAGCTCCAGCTCAATGTCGAGAACGTCACGGTGGCGCCGAAGGGGGACTTCCAGCTCTTCGCTGCGATGTCGACCGAGGCGCCGCCGTCGACGCTGTTTCCGTACACGAACCGGCACAGCACGTTCCTGCCGCCTCGCTTCATCGCTGCTGGTATCGTCGGTACGAAGGCGATCCCGACGAACAACTGGTGGGGGAACATGATCGCGTACACGACGGACGCGCAGGTGCAGCCCGCGTGGGTGAACCCGTACACAGTGCGTCCGCAGATCGTCCAAGCGCCGTACGGTCTCACAGTCAGCTACGCGTACCCGAGCCGAGCGTACGGCGGAGCGTCAGGCAACGGCAATGCGAACCGGTTCTACCTCCACGGCGCGCTGAGCGACTTCACGTTCTCTGCAGCCGAGTTCACGACTGCGCCAGCGTTCGAGGTCTTTGGGTGGGATGACCTGAGCGTGCAGCTGCGCTTTGCGAGCGGCGCCGGCAAGTTCGAGTCGACGCTTGTGAGCGGCATGGCGTTCGCGACGTCCAAGTACACGGCGCTGACACCGAGCTTCTCGACGATCTACGCGATCGTCAGCATCAACGGACAGAGCGCAGTCGCGGGCCAGGTGGTCACGAACACACGGTTCGTGCTCGAGTTCAACAATGGCCAGAAGTGGACGCTCTACTTCTCTGCGAGCGTGTCTCTGCGCGTGGACAACGGCTCGAAGCTCACGGCCACTGCGGCGTTTACGGGCACGGCTCGCGTGGCCATGACGACGGTCGCCGCGACGCAGACACAGGCCGACAACACGCGCAACTGCATCCTCGAAGGCGGCGACGTGGAAGCGCGCGACGAGAGCTCGTACTCGTACAACTGGAAGACGAGCGGCAACTGCGCGTCCGGACTGCTCCACTACGCGCAGATCCACCACGTGGACACGCTCGACCGCACGAGCGCCGCGGAGGTAGCAGGTGTCGAGGCGTTCTCGACTACGCGCGGCAAGATGACGGGTCTCGTCACGAAGACGTCGCCGCCAGTGTGGCGCTTTACAGACACGCAGTCCGTCCCAGTCGACTTCTACCCTCCACGCAAGCCAGCAGCGAGCGTCGTCGCGGCTCAGCGTATCAAAGAGACGCTGACAGCCGACATCCGGGCTGCTTGGAGCATCCCTCTCGACGGCAGCTACTACTTCAACGGCAAGGCGGCGCAGAAGTACGCGTCGCTGTGCCTCATGGCGGCCGACGCGTCGGTCGTCGGCACGGACACGACGCTGCGTACTGAGTGCCTGACGAAGCTCAAGACCGTCCTGCTGCCGTTCGTAGACAACACGTGGACGAACAAGCTCAACTACGACACTGTGTACCGCGGCATCCTGAGCTCGGAAGGGTTCACGAAGAACGACGCGAACGCGGACTTTGGCAACACCATGTACAACGACCACCACTACCACTTTGGGTACTGGATCGTGACGGCTGCGATCGTGAACCGCCTCGAGCCGACGTGGTCTCGCCTCGCGGACCTCAACCGCATGACGAGCTTCCTCATCCGCGACGTGGCGAACCCGTCGTGGAGCGACCCGAACTTCCCCAAGTTCCGTAACTTTGACTGGTACCGTGGCCACTCGTACTCGCACGGTGTGACGCCGTTCGCGGACGGCAAGGACCAGGAGAGCACGTCTGAGGACGTGAACTTCCACTACGGCCTCGCGCTCTTTGGCCAAGTGACGAACGACGCTGACCTCACGCGCATCGGACGCCTCATGCTCAAGCTCGACGTGCGCGCTGTGAAGACCTACTTCCTCATGACGACGGCAAATGTGGCGCAGCCGGCCCAGATCCTCCCGAACAAGGTCACTGGCATCATGTTTGACAACAAGATCGACTACGCGACGTGGTTCAGCGCCGAGAAGTACGCGATCCACGGCATTCAGATGATCCCGATCTCGCCTGTGACCGAGTTTGTGCGCACGCGCCAGTTCGTGGACGAAGAGTGGAGCACAGTGCTGTCGCGCGAGCCGATTATCGTGAACAACGACCTGGCGAACACGTGGACGTCGCTCTTGTACGTCAACTACGCGACAGTGAACAAGGACGTCGCGATGACGAAGCTGCAGACTGCGGCGATGGACGACGGGCTCACGCGATCGTGGGCGTTGTACATGGCGGCGACTCGTCCGTAGTCTTCGAGGGGGTCCAAGCGGTCTTTCATTTATCGAGATACTCGGACTGAAGAACCACGGATCGATGTCGACGGCTTCCTGTTCTAAGAAGCCTCCGTGTCAGTCTTCTTCGCGATGTTGACGGTGTTGGAGGCCGAGTGAGTGATTTCATTTGTGCATACTGTAGGTGCTTCATAGCTGCAGATTGGTCGAGTTCCTCAGTTGGTGAACGGTATACCGAACGAGAAGATGTTACAATGTTTGAGTGGTTTTTGGGATACATTTGTTTACATTGTGGTCTGTATTATTGTGGTCTACTGTATCGACTCCTGAAGCACATCGGATTGGAAACCTGTTGGATTGGACGCCTGTGCCTTGGTGGTAAAGTACTCGAGCCGAAGTACTGCTGCGTCAATAGGATGTGTTACTGTACTCTTTGAGTTCTTTGCCCAGCACGAGGTTGCACAACGGTGCACTGAGCGACGTCCCTAGTATTGAGCGAATACTAGGAACGTCGGGCAGGCGGAAGGCTTCTGTCTGCAAGAAGGCTTCTGTCGTTGAATACACATGCGGACGAATGGATCGGCCCACCGCCCATTTTTGGCTTCCCATACAAAAGTATCGGTGTGGAGGTCTACAATTTTGCCCAATCAGCCCACCCGAAGTGAATGTCATTTTTACCGCCATTTTTAGTGCAAGGAATGTACGATTTACACATTAACGATTGGGAACGCCTTTACAAAACTCGATCGGATGCTCTCCTCGCTCAGCTCTTCCCACGCCTTGATCGTTCGCTTAACCATAGCGAGCCGCTTTTGTTGTGCTGTAGTTGCACGCTCCTCAACAAGCCAACTTGCTCGCATCTTTTTCTTCAATGGCCCATGACTCCGACGTCCAGTGGTTAGCAGAGAGATGTTGAGTTGCGTGGGAGAGGCTGCAGAAGAGCGTTCAGTTCACCGCTGACAATCTCGTGCGCCTCCTCGTTGATGTGACCCTCTAAGTTGTCGACGACAAGGACGCTTGGCGCTTCGAGCTCAGGGCTGACTACAGTCTGCAAGTATTCAGCCCAGACTTTGCCATCCATCCACGCATTAGGCTGCGATGCGTAGTGGTTGTTCTAGAAGTGCAAGAGCAAGCCGTTATCAGTGCGAGAAAAGCTACACGCATCGCATTCGGAAGAGGCGCTGTGCGTACCGGGCGGATAGTCGACGAACTCGTTCCTGATCGTCCCATTTGACGAACCCTTGAATATGAACAGTATTGGCAGCTTTTTGCTTGAGCACGCAGTCACAAGTACAAAACTATCAGATTGAATAGTCCGAATAATAGAATCAAAAGCGAGGAGCTTACCGTCCGCACGAATTGCGAGGACTGCAGTCAGTCGTGCTGAGTGGATGCTAAGACCAGTGACTTTTGCCGAATCGCCACGAACAGCTAGCGATCAAGACGGGGGCATATCGTAATACACGCCCGTCTCATCAATGTTGATGATGTCTGCGTCGGCGTTCGCAGTTTACTTGGAGCGAAAAGCGGTGCTAAATTCGTCTCCAGTCTTCTCTAAAGCTGACTTGGACACCTTCAACAGCGCAAGAACCCACACATTCCAATTACTCCGTCAAAAAATACAAGACTGGGTATCAGGTAAAACAGTGCGATCACTTACGAGAGTTAAAGAGGCAGCGCGTTGACTTAAGCCGTGCCGCTGGGCGAAACGGCGGAACAGGCGGAGGACTGGCTCGTACGCTGTCTCGGGCGTTGCCTTCGAAGCAACGTACGACTCTACCCACTGTGGGTAGCTTTCCTTTGCGAACTCCAGCATCGTCTTCCTGCTGAGCATCTGGCAGACGCGTTTGTCAATATCAGTACGAGCGCCTCACCACATCAAATTGTACAATTTTGACGCTCACCCACTCATCGCGTCGCTCGTCTTTCATAAACGAGAGCATGTGAGCCGCGAACGGCAACGTCTCTGGCCGGCCGCGCGTAGCCGACCGCCGCGCGCATAGAATGTCCATGGCTTGGATGTGCTCTTCGTCCTTGAGCCACCGCCGTAGAGACCGTCGCGGCACACCAAGTCGATCAGACACACTGCGCTGCGACTCGGTCTTGAGCGCGACCAGTGCTTCGCGCTTGAACTTGTAGCTGTACGTCTTCGTTATCTTCACCATGGCGATTTGAGAATGAGAAGCAAAGCAAAGAAGCGCGCAACGCAACCGAGCTGCGCACCAAAACTTGAACGCGTGTGAGATGTAAGCGCAAAATTGTGGCGCAAACAAGTAGATTTAAACCAACCCATCAAGACTCCAGTTGCTTTTTGATTGGCGGAATTTTTTGGCTGGTGATATGGTGGGCCGCAAATCTGTCCGGGTCGATGCGTTCGTCCGCATGTGTAGTACCAATTTTGCTATTCAATGTTGTCACGACTGAAAGCAATACTCGAGTGCTCGAACGTAGAATGCGGAGCCTAGAGCGACGCCTGTGCTCCTGAGGAGCCTGCACAACCATACGTCACCAAAGTGACTTGATAGTGATAGTCGTGCGCAGTTGACCATTGTCAAACCGAAGACGTGAAGACGTCCAGGTCCCGAGGCTTGAACGCAGTGCGAAAAGAAGAAGAGGTGCATCAGACTGGATCAGCGTTGCGCGACAGCTCGAGCGGTCGATTGTCGTGACGAAGATGGCACACGAGAAACTGGAGAATGTTGAGCGACGCGTTGATATCTCGATCCACGGTAATTCCACAGCCGCCATTGTGTCTTGAACAATGGAGAACACGGTGAATATTGACTGAAGTCGTCGTCCCGTCGGGCTTCTGCCGATGTACTTCATGTTGATAAAATGGTTGTTGCAAGCATCGGACGGTGGGTCTTGTCTGGATGGGCAGTCATGGTGAACTTGACTTGTCCTGAACTCATCGATTGACACGACTTTGCATCGCGTCTCTAGTCGAGTCGTGAACTTCTTCACAGGAACACCGTTACAACCTTTTTTTTGATCGCGACTCCGTTGCCGCCCCAATTGCCGTAGCCAACCACTGTCGAGATCCCAGACAGCTTTGTGAGGTGGTTCGCGAGCTGGTCGAGTTTACGACGCGCGAGGCCGTGGTGTCGGAATCGCAACTGGCGGTACTGCCGACGCATTTTGAACGACAGCAACAGATCTTGAACGCGGGAGACGTTCGCCACGTGCAGCTTTAGCGTTTCCAAAGAAGCCGTTTTGCCACTTGTCATTGTCAACATCGCTTGTCGAACGTCATTGTTGCTCGCCTGCCACCTCTCGATCGTTCGTTGTCGTCTGTTGAACCCGGCGTCTGTGTAGTATTCGCTGGCTGAACATCGAGCACTCCGCCCACTTGTGCCGGAAGCCACAAAGAGCATCTTGCGCCCAGGATCCAGCCCCCACAGCTCTGGTCGGGCGGGTACTGTGCTTGAACCGAGACGGACGACAGAGTCACGATTGCTGCTGAGAAGAATGCGTTCGGATGGGATGTGAACTCTCTGGAGCACATTAACCGCGAAGCCATCAGTAAGGATATGATACCCGAACGATGTGTGTCGTGTCGTGCTGGATGTTCGCTCACGCTGGTCGACTTTGAAAAAACGCCTCCATTGGTCTTGAATGGCCGCATCCCACTGGGCCTTGGTCGGTATGGTGAACCAGCCGAGTCGTGCTCCTTTGAGAAGCTCAATTGCGCGCGTCCGCTCAGCGCTCGGTAAACTACTCATGGTTGGGTCCATGAGTCCAACGCGCTCGTACTCATCGATCTCGGAGTTGGTGAGTAGAAGCAACGAGCGAAACCCGGCCTTAGACATCGCGTGGTATGACGCACTGAAGCCGTCTTTCAGTGGTAGAAGGCTGAACAGCCGTCGTGGCTTCCTCTCTGACCGCTTACTCCGATCTTGACGCCGGAGATCGTTGTTGCGACGCTCGCGGTGCTTCAGGATCTCGAACGTGAACAGGATCAGGAGGTTGGCATCAGTGGGGTGCCTGTTTGTCCCGTCTTGCATGCGTGGGACCGCCGTGTTTAGGCGACGATGGTGGGGTTGCCACCAGTGTAGTCACCGTGTAGCACCAGATTGCATGCCGTGTATGCGTCATGTCCAGAGAGCGCCGCCGAGTCTTGGATGTACTGCTTGAGCCGTCTGAAGAAATTCCCCGTGACGTCGTTGATTGCTGCGGTCGTCATCCGTCCAGCCAAACAGTCCACCCAGCCAGAGAGCAGCGACCACTTCACCACTCGAGCTGCACTGCATCTTGACTGGTTGTAGACTTCCAGCGACTCCACTTGGTCGTCCGGGAGATGGCTTCGTATCAGAGAGCTTCCCACTGCAGCGATGCAGTGTCGAAAGACGTCTGGTTGATGGTTGGTATCGACAGCTGTAACTTGCAGAGGCGAGTCACGTGGACGTTGGACAGCAGGGATGCCTTCAACTCGAGAGTGTTCATGTCACGTATGATGATCTCCCACGACAGTAGTAGTCCAGCCTCCGTGCAGAACGAACGAAGAGTTGACTTCACAACAGAATAGCGAAAGTCGTTCGCCTGGTCCTCGTTGCTGTTGTTTAACTTGCGGCACTTGACAGTTGTTGCTGTCCTCGCTTGATACGGAGGGCGGCCGTGCTTCTTCATCTTGAACAGGTCCAGTTAAAGAGTGTGTTGTGAAGGAGCTCTAGCGCATTCTTGGATGTGCATCCAACGCGATCTTTCATCGAAGAGTCGACTGGGGCTTCTCAGTGTACTTTGCCGTCGCGCTCTCGATGAGCCAGTACCAGCGCGGCTTACCGTCCGTACGTGGCGAATGCTTCTACGCCGGCCGCATGTTTGTGCTGCTGCTCGCGGTCGTGTTCATGCTCCAGAAGTCCGTACGCTCCCGGCCCTCCAGCGTGCAGTGCTTGTCACCCTCGTGCTCTCGACGTACACCATCCCAATCGTGTGGTTCATCACCACGACGAACGAGCCGTCGAGCGCGGAGCGCAACTTCTGGCTCCTCGTAGCGTCTCACGCACTCGTGCTCGAACTGTTTGCGTACATCGTGGTTGTCCCACCCGGGCGAGCGAGCAAGAGCACGTTGCGCCAGTACTGTGCGTTCGTGTTTGTCCAGCAAGCACTCGAGTTTGCGTATTCGACAGCGTTCCACGAGCACAAGGTCCAGCTCGGCTTCGCGTTCATCTACGCAGACTTGCTCTGGGGAGCACTCAGCCCGATCAGACGAGGAGATACGCGAAGACCGGAGGCGGGACCATCCGATCTGTGGCGAACAGCGACTGTCAGGTTCCGGTTATCGCTGTTGGCGATAGCGATGGGCTTGAAGCTCACATATACCAGGAGTACTCGAACGTAGTGAAAGACCGCACACCAGAGGCGTCCTCACGAGGCAGCGACAGCACGCGGTCGGCAGCGAAGCTGACAGTGAAGGGCACTGCAGACTACATGGCACCAGAGGTGATCAACGACCGAGGCGGGGTGGCAGCGTACGGCGACGCTGCAGACGTGTACTCGCTCGCAATCACGCTGTGGGGAATCCTCCATCCGGGCGACGTCAAGTACCCAGACGCGAACTCGAATCACCTCGTGTACGAGGCGGTCATTGCAGGCACGCGGCCAGCGCTCGACACTGCCCGAGTGCATCCCGGTCTGCGTGATATCATCTCGCTCGCTTGGGACTCGGACGCTCCAGGACGCCCTTCCGCACAACAAGTTGTAGCCGCACTGAAGCGCGTCCAAGAAGAGATCTGTGCAGTGTTCGCGTTGGAACTGCAGGATGAACTGGAGGCCGTCATGGTTGTCGCAAAGACAGCAGGAGGGGGTCCGGTCGCGCCTGTCCGGTGCTTTAGTGGTCAGCAATAGATCGCTTTGATGCGTGACTTGGGCTGCGTGAGCTCATTGGGAGAGGGTCTGCGGCTGGGCAACTTGGTCCTGGACGCAGGCTTCCTGCACCACATCAAGCACACCCGGGGTACGAGCACAATGACGCACTCTACTTCCTTGACGACGCCAACCTGCAGCTCTGTCAGCCGTTCGCGATGCTGGATGGTGGTCAGAGACAGCACCACTCGGCGAACGAAGTGCGAGTTGGGAGCGTTGCTATGGAACGAGAGCAAAGCGATCCGTGCCTGTCGTCTCCCAAGCTCAGTCTGCTGAAACGGAGCTGTCGGAAGAAGGCGAACTCTCCTCGGTCGCATCGCAGCACTGGCGTTGAGTCAAAGCTGAGCGGTACTACGACAGAAGCGAGTGCGAGCGTGAGTGGCGGGACCACGGGCGGCTCGGAGACGAGTGCTGAGTGCGACTGCCAGATGCTCGGCCAGCGGCTGGACAACCACTGAACAGAGTCGCGGATCTGATTGCTTATCTGTTGTTGTTGGGAGCAAGCTGGGGAGTTCGTTGTTGTCTGGTGGTGGATCGGATGTGGCCGAGTTGCTGCCGTATTGTCGTCGGATGTGCAGCTTGCGCACAACTTGACTCCAGCCTCCAGACTCTGAACCACTTGG
Organism: Globisporangium megalacanthum; assembly: GCA_023334115.1. Classification (NCBI taxonomy): domain Eukaryota; phylum Oomycota; class Peronosporomycetes; order Pythiales; family Pythiaceae; genus Globisporangium; species Globisporangium megalacanthum. Next base: position 3,163 of record JAASGD010001006.1, on the reverse strand, counting down.
TCGTCCGATAGCGAAGAAATGGCGCTATCGCACTCTTCTGACCATCCACCACCGTGTTGCGTTCTCTCTCTTTCTCCACCCACTCCACTCCGCACGCACTCAAAAACAACAACCAAACTTACGTCAAAGTAAAGACGACACTCCGAACTCCGCCGAGGTGCGTCGGGATCTTTCGCGATTGCTTCGTCTGTCCACAAAAGTACACTACGACGCTCGCGTGGAGCGCCGAGAGCGCCTTTGTCGAGCGTACGAGACGTGCGTGTACAACTCCGTCGACTCCCAGCCGCTTCGTGCCGTGCGTGACGAGCTCTAGGTGGAAGTGACAGTCGCGGACTTGCTCTGTCGGTCGAGTGAGCAGCAGCGTCAGGATGCGCAGCAGCTCTTCGTAGAACTGGACCTAGTGAAGGCCGTCGGCGCTTCCAACTTTCACCGCCACACGTCGCTTGTCGCGCGGACGCGGGTCGTTCAGGACGAGACCCAAGACCACTTCAGCGGTGCAGTTCGTTTGCTTCAGCGTGATGCTCCGGAGCTCCCGGAGCTTCGCGATCGCTGGACGTCCGAGATGCCGCGGATCGCTTCGTACTGGTTCACATTCTCGACCTCATCGATCACGAGACGCCGGAGCCTCGGACAGGAGCTCACGAGCGCCGTCAGGAAGCGGTCGCCGATCTCCCCTTGTAGACACAGACTGCATGTGGTACAGCAGCTTGCTGAAGACGACACGGAGCTCTTGGAGAGCAGGACACGCCGACAGGACGCACGTCAGAGACTCGGTCGAGAACGAGAAGCCGCTAGGGCGGTAGCACTCCTCCGACAGCAGCGCGTCGCTAAAGTACTCGTCATTGCCGCACGTGAACGTCATCGAGGTCAAGTTCGGCTCCGCACTCGCTTCGAACGATCGTCAACAGTCCTGATCGAACGGACGACGAACCAGTTGAACTCGCGGAGGTTCGTATACGTGTCGCAGAACGTACGCCAGACCTGCAACAAACAGCACCAGACTTCACGCACCGCAGCTCCGTCTCATCCGTGTACGACGCTTTCCAGCCGTCGAGAAGCGCAATGTTCGGGCAATAGCGGGTCACAGCGATGAGATACTCGTCCGCGTGCAGCTGCAAGCTCGCGTCCGAGTCGGTGGACGTGTGGAGTTTGGGCACCGTCAGCTGAGTCAGCCCTCGTGTCTTCGAACAGCCGTGCTTGGACCATCGCGCCAGTGCCTCCAGTGCCTCGTAGACGTCCGGCAGCACCGGCGCAAGATCGACGTGGCGGTCGACGACGCCGATGCCGTAATCCGGGAGTACGAGCGCCTGGAGCATGGAACAGTGCGTGGACGCTGCGTCCAGGATGCGGTGGAGGATGACTGGGCTGTTGAGGGACGTCGAATAGGTCCAGTCGCATGCGCTCCCGGTAGTGTGCAAAGACGCGGTCCCAGACGACGTCAAGCTTCTGGGCTGCTTGCAGACTCTGGGGGTCCAGCCGCAAGCCAAAGAGACCGTCGACGGGCCTTCGCCCAGCAACACGGACCCGCAGCTCTCGCAGCGTCTCGTGCTTGGCTGCCACGGAGTCGTACACAAGTCACTCGACCCAGCGCTCGTCGTCCACTTCGGCAGGCGGCACAACGCAGAGGACGAGGTCGTGCACGCGCATGTGGCGCTCGGACTCTAGCTCCTCTAGTGCGTGGCGCCAGGCTCAAGACACGAGTCAGAGCTCTTGGAAGCGGCTTCTTGCACGCGTCTCAGGCTCTTAGAGTCGTCTGCTTCAACGCGTGAGACTGAGCTCAGCTCGGCCGCGACAGCGTCATCGACGAGCACAAGGACGAGGTGTAGCAGCTGCGGTGGAAGCGCAAGGACGTCCATTTCGTTTTGTTACCTCGCTTGGTCGGCCAAGTCACGCGCACGGCTCTCGTCAAACTTTGTTCGCACTTCCTCGTTGTCGAAGCTTCGACCGAAGCTGTCGAAGCTCGTCATTCTCTGTAGCGGGCAAGCCGTACCTGGGCCAGGTCTGGCCGGGTCCGACTGTGTTCCCTGACTTCTTTAACCCCAAGACGTACCCGTGCTGGTACGAGCAGCTCGGCCGAATGAAGCAGACAATGCCGTACGACGGCCTCTGGATCGACATGAACGAGCTCGCGAACTTCTGTCCGGGCACCAACTGCGTGCGCAAAGAGGGTGTCGTGTGTCCAAACACGGGCTCTATCAGCAAGATCACGACGTGCTGTCTCGAGTGCACGGCAGATGGGAACCGCTGGAACAATCCGCCGTACCGCATCAATAACGCGTTCGCGAAGGCGCCGGTCAACAGCAAGACGATCTCGACCAGCTCAGTGCACTACTACGGCATGCGCCAGTACGACTCGCACAACCTGTACGGCTTCACCGAGGCGATTACGACGAACAGCGCGCAGGAGCAGCTCTCCGGCAAGCACTCGTTCGTGCTCTCGCACTCGACTTTCCCGGGCTCTGGCGCGCACGCGGCGCACTGGACGGGCGACAATGGCGCGACGTGGAACGACATTCAGTGGTCGATCCCGACGATGCTCGACTTTGGTCTGTACGGCGTCCCGATGGTCGGCGCCGATATTTGCGGCTTCTCCCGCACGACGACCGAGGAGCTGTGCGCGCGCTGGACGGTGCTGGGCGCCTTCAATCTGTTCACCCGCAACCACAACAACCTCGAAGCGAAGCCCCAGAAGACGTACGCGTGGGAGTCGGTGGCCGCTATCGGCCGCAAGTTCATCAGCATGCGCTACCGCCTCCTGCCGTAGATCTACACGCTCGGCTACGAGGCGAACGTGTCGGGGATCCCCATTGCGCGCGCGCTCTTCTTCGAGTTCCTGGACGACGCTGCGGTGCACGGCTCGCCGGTGCTCGACACGCAGTTCATGCTCGGCGGCGCGCTGCTCGTGACGCCGGTGCTCACGCAGGGAGCGACGTCGGTGACTGGCTACTTGCCGGCCGGCACGTGGTACAACCTCTTCGACTACTCGGCAACCGAGAGTGCGGGCCAGTCGGTGACGTGGAGCGTCAAGCTGGACGACATGCCGGTGCACATCCGCGGCGGCAGCGTCTTGCCGCTCCACCAGCCAGCGCTCACGTCGGCTGCGGCGCAACAGACGCCGTTCGACCTGCTCGTGGCGCCTGCGAACGGGGCCGCGTCTGGCCAG
>JAASGD010001005.1:0-14065 GCA_023334115.1 Globisporangium megalacanthum | reverse complement strand
GGGAGCGATGTCACCCACTGTGTTGTTTGAAAGCTGTGTGTGTGTGTTCTGTCGACCGAATCAACTCGAATCACATATCTAAACAGCATCGGCAATTCGAAAAATTGGCTGAGATACAGCACCAAATGTGGGTGGAACTATTGTCCTGGCCAGCAGTGTAGGTTGGTAGAAGAAGAGGGACAAGTTCAACGTGCATCTTGATCTCTTGGAGCTAAATTTACGAGTTTTCAGAACTGTGCTCAGATTAAATCTGTTTTGACTTTCTTCCAAATTTGTAATTTTCACATTTCAAACTGCGGTTCCAAAAATCTTTTTCTCACCCCAGAATTTGGCGCCACGTTTTCAAAAAGCGCGACGACGCGAGCGATGTCAGGCGAGCGGCGAGGCGGACGCGTGCCCGGGTCGGAGGGCTACAGCGAGTCGGACGTGCGCGCGCTGCTGACGTGTGTGGCCCACGTGCTTCCCGGCGGCCGTCGCGACTGGGCACGCGTGCTGAAGAAGTACCGTCGCAGCTACGCCGAGCCGCACATGCGCTCCCAGCGCGACGTGAACTCGATCAAGAGTAAGTTTCGCCAAATCCTCAACCTCAAGCCGAAAGCGAGCGGCAAGCCGCACTCGAGCACGGTCGAGGCGCAGCGCATCCAAAGCGCTATTAAAGACCGGCTGCGCGCTGTCGCAGAAGGCACTGCTGCCCCCGCGGCGTCGGACGACAGCGGCGTCGAAGACATGGACGAAGACGGCGACGAGGCCGTGCACCAGTCCGTGGATACTGTGAATGCCGCATCGGATGTCGCAGCTGCACCCAGCGTGCCGGTCGAGTCGGTCGCAGCAATCACACTGGCGCATAAAGTGGCCGCGTCCACAACGTCGCTGGTGCTCACGCCTGACCGCCGCGAACCCATCCCGAGCGTCCGGACGACGTCGCTGATCTCGCTGCCGTCGTCTTCGCCTACCGCAGTGGTAGCAGCCAGTGCGGTGGGCCATCCCCCGCCACCAACAGTGGCTGCGAGTCCGCTCCGTCGCTCCACTGCCGCTGTCACTGCCGCTTCCCGACCCACCCGTGACGACCACCGCGACGAGCTCCTGGACGACGACGTGCCGCTGTCAGCGCACCAGCTGCTCGCGGCCCGTGTGACGATGCTTGAACAGCAGAACTTTACGCTCAGCACACGCATGCAGTCAGTGAACGACGCTGCGCACCAGGTGCTGACGGCCCGCGTCGCGGCGCTGGAACAGCAGAACACGGCGCTCACTGCACGGCTCGCGGTCGTGGGCGACGCGGCGGACGAGTTTAAAAACAAGAACTTTGACTTGCGGGAGGAGATCATTCAGCTCAAGAGCGAACTCGCGCGCGTCGAAGCAGAGAACCGCGTGCTCGCGAGCCGCGTCGACAACTGACGGCTGACGACTGACGACTGGTCGGTTAGGCAAGAGGGGGGACAGTGTCGGAAGCCGACGGGTGAGGGTGCGGACTGGCAATGGAAGGGAGGGAGGCTGATGGTCTCTGCTGATCTGACCGAGTTCAAGGGGCTCGCAGCTCTTACAAGTGAACGTTCTGTACTTACTATCTCGTCACTTTCGAGTTGGACGCTTGTGTCGGCATTGGATGCACATCAAACACGATTGATGCGCTCGAGATTTTAGGAAAGTACCTACAACTGTAGGTACACCTAAATGACAGTGCTGGTCCAGCACATATGTGCTGGTGAGGACTGTGTGGATCGATTGAAACTCAAGACAGCCCCATCCCATTGCAATCGAGACCAGACGCGTCTCATGAAAACTTGCGCACAGGGAGGACACTGGCGCCGAGCAGCCGATCGGTTCCTCAGAGTCCTCGTCCATTTTTACCTGGACATGTACAGTACAGTCCAGAGGCGATTTTCAAAGTTCCTTGCTGTTTTGACTTGGAGATACAGGAAGTACCTTGAAGTAGGAAGGCCACTTGGCAACATCATGATGAGAGGAGAGGGCCATTATGTGACCAATTCGCTCGACAAACCACTACGAGTATCCTCTCGAACTTTGAACTTGCTGACGAAGAGAAAGTGGGAACGAGTCCGTTCATCTTGTCGGCTCTTGTCGGCGGAGATCGCGCTAACTTTATCCCACTCGTCGGCACTGTCGACAGAAGGCGACCAGTGCGAAGGCGGGGACTCACGACAGTCCCAGTTTTGCAGTCGCAGTGACACAAGCCGACAAGGTTGAGCCACCAACCAACCACCCACCGCCAGCACCGCACGCAACGCACGACCCAAGCCACCCCACCCCTCGAGCCCCGACTTCTTCCGCCATGAAGAAAAGGCTTTCGGTGCGAAAGGTGATCCTCTTCACGCTCAACTTGGCGTCAACGATGCTCACGCTCTTCAGCGGGCTGCGGGAGAATCCGATCGTTGTCTTCGTCTCTGGCCGCTACGACTACGTGCGCTCGCGCATGCTCGACGGCTCCGTCAACTACGACATTGTGCGCGACGACCTCCTCCGCGTGGACCACCTCACGAACCTCACGAAAGTCGGCGAGAGCTACCGGTTCATCTCCGCGCCGAGACGGAGCCCCGCGAACTTGGGCGAAGACCGGAGCACGTGCGCGCGCGTCAACTCGATGAATGTGTCCCGTATGACGAAAAACTACCGCGACTTCTGGGGCACTGGCTCTCGACGGTCGCAGATCTTCCTGTACAGCGTCTCGGCGCCGCACTGTAAGGTCCTCAACCTTCGCCCGCACTGGTACGCTGACAGCTGTGTCGCGCTGTTTGGAAACGCCTCCGCGTGCCATCGCTATATCCTCGACAACTTTGAGGACATTCAAGACAATCGACTTATCCAAGCCGGGATCGACCGGGACTTTGGCGAGCCTGGCGTGCCGTTCTTAAAGTGCCTCGGTCGCCCGGAGCGCACTTTCGCGTACATGACGGACCTGATTCTGCACCAGTCATTCTGGGCAGGCGGGAGCTACCACGTGGAGCTTCAGAGCAGCGACTGCCTCGCTGTCCCGGTGGTGCGCAATCCAGACTGGAAGTGGGGGCTCTTCAAAGGCGAAGCTGCGGATCAGGCCGCGACAGTCGTCACGGCGCTCGACAACGGAGGCTGGGTCACTGATGTCGTCGCTATACTATACGGCGTCGTGTCGATCACGATGATCGCGCAGGGCGTCTTTGCGACGATCGTGCAATCTGCCGCAGTGTACTACGTGCCCGAGAAACTCCGGTTCGTGAACGAGAAGCGGTACCTCAAGTATCTCTTCCCGAGTATGAGCGTCGCGACGACATTCCCCGACAACGAGAACTATGTCGTCCGGTTCAAAGGCTCGCTCTTCATGGCGTCGGACGTCTGGATGAACCACTGGCTCTACATTGCGCTCAGCATCCTCGACTCGCTCTTGAACCTCCGCATGATGTACATTGTGCTCGAGATGGGGACGTGGATGCTGAGCAAGAAGGTGAACTTCGAGAACTTCATCTTCATGTGTGGCGCGCTGAGCAAGATCACGTGGATCATGTGCGCGCTCCACTCGTTCTTGCGTTTCGCGCTCAAGGTCGCGATTCGCGGACTCAAGTCGGTCAAGTCGATCCGCCCCGCTGTCCGTGAACGCATGGAGTGGTTCGTGGACGCGTACTCGCTCTTCCTCAGCTACAAGATTTACAGCATCATGCTCTGCATCCTCCTCTTCCTCTTGCTCACGGCGCGAGGAAGTACGACGTTCATGAAGCTCACGGATCCGGCCCAGACAGGCGTCTACGGTGGAGCCGCCAAGCTGGCGCAGTTCTGGGGCAACGAGATCGTCTGCGACCTCACGATGATCGCTGTGATCCTCTCGAGCGCCGGCCTCCTCGGCGCCTCCGCGATGCTCGCGACCAACTACGCACAGATCGCGAACAACAGCGTCATCCAGCTGCTGCAGAAGCGGTACGTGCTCGTCGGATGGGACGTCTTCGTGGCGATGGAAGCACTCGGGATCGACCCGACGAACCCCGAGCTGGCGACCAACGGCGTCATTTCGACGAACTGCTCGATCGGCGCGATCCTTCAGCAGCTCTACACGTCTGGGGCGAGTGGACACGTGCACTTAGCAGCAGACTACCTCTTTGAAGACGGCGGGATGACCCGCGAGCCTGTCCAGCTACGCTACCCGCTCAAGGTCGCAAACGCCATGGGACTCTGCAAGTCCAAGCGTGGACACCTGTCGTCGAACAAGTACACTGTCACAATAGACAAGAACACGGCGCGAGAGGACATGCCGGCGACAGACCGTTCGACCCCGACCGGCACGCTCGGCAAGAACTCTGTGAGTCTCTTTGAGCGCAAGCTCCGCCTCTTTGCGGAGAACACGTTTGGCCGCGTGCTGCTCGTCGACGACGCGGAGCCGGGCAAGTTTGCGAAGAACGCGGCCGGGAGCCTCATGGAGTTCACTGTCTTTGACGCGCTCACGTCCATGTCGATCGCCGACATAAAGCCACTGCTTGGGAACGAGAAGAAGCTGCGCATCACGTGAGGGATCCTTCCGACACACCAAGGCGGCTGGCGAATCGATCGCGTAGACGGTAAGTAGCATGGGACTCCCGGATCGACAGTAGATGTAGCGCACGTCTTGCTTGGCCATGACGACGTGGAAACGACTTCCAGTAGATACTTGTCGTGGTTGCTGGCCCAGTACAATCATGCAGATGATGTACCTACTACCGCTATGCTGAGCGGACTCAAACGAGTGAACTCTCGCTCGTCGCAAAGTCCCATGGTGTACAAACGTAGCTCCAGACTTTGTCCGAAGCTTGATAAGTGCACGGTATCTGAGGACATTCGGAGTTGAAGGATTGGAGTGTACTTTTTCGAGAAGTACTGTACTGGGCTGTCCCAGTCTGGCACCAGTGTGCAACAAACGCGATCAATCCTGTTGCCACCTGGCATTCGCGCGAGATGGGAAACCACGGTACGGTATTGACGAGTGTCTCTCGACTGCTGCGTTCGATGGTGGCTCATTGTGTGCACAGGTGACACAGTACGAATAATATCGCTAGCTGCCGTGCTTGAGCTGTAACTTCTGGTAAGCCAGACCAGTACTGTACCAACTTTACTGCAGAAGTTGTAGGGACAGGAGATTCAAGAAGGCATTTCACGTTTTCATTTTCATGATGTGACCTACACTATGTCAGGATGATTACAACATGTACTGTATTAGTAACCATCCTGTTGTGGTGTCTACCACATCGATCATTAAATAATTTGCCAATCATCAGCTTCTATTTACCCTTGCATTACACTCGACCACGCTACTTTCGACTCCTTGCCGAAATCCGTATCTGATGTTCTGCATACCACATTAAAAACGGGCCATTGAATGCGAATATTGCGTCACGCGAACGTTGTCAGCCAGTCCGCGTTTCCACCTCCAATCGCGACCTCCTGGTCAATTGGCCGTTGGCCGTCCTTCCACCCACCCAGCAGACACTCGCTCAGCTCAGCTCCGCAGCTCACACCTCCACTCGCACCGCCATGGGGCAGAACGAGCGCATGTGGTCGCAGGACCTCCGTATCTCGCAGTGCGAGTCGCCGCCGCCGCTGCTGAGTGCGCTCCAGCGCGGCCAGCGGGCCGAGGCGCCCATCTACAAGTTCGTGCTCACGGGCGGCCCGTGCGCCGGCAAAACCACGAGCCTCGACCGCCTCTCGACCTACTTCCGGTGCGTGTGTGCCACCGCACTTCCATACTGATAATGCGAGCCCTTCACTCACTCTCTGCGTCGTCCAGGGACCGCGGCTTCCGCGTGTACGTCGTGCCCGAGGCGTCGACGCTGCTGCAGACGGGCGGCGCCTTTTTCCTGTGCGTATGCATTGTAGTGTGTATGGTCGCTGTAGGTTGACTAGGCGACTGACTGCCTGCCTGGCTCGTAGCGACCTCAAGGAGACGGACATTCTCAACTTCCAGTGGCAGATTCTCAAGCTCCAAATGTCGCTCGAGGATTCGTTCTACTCGCTCGCGCAGGACAGTGGCAAGCCGTGCGTGATTCTGTGCGATCGTGGCGTCATGGATGGCTCGGCGTACATGAGCGCGGAGCAGTGGGAAGAGCTCAAGACGCAGCACGACCTCGACACGGTCACGCTCCGGGACACGCGGTACATTGCGATTTTCCACCTCGTCACGGCCGCGAACGGCGCCGAGAAGTTCTACTCGCTCGACAACAACGGCATCCGCATTGAGAACATGGAGCAAGCGCGGGAGATCGACGCGCGCACGTGCCGCGCGTGGATCGGCCACCCCAAGCTCTTTGTCTTTGGTGCGTTGTCATCTGCGGATAGCAGGCTAGGCTAGGCTAGGCTAGGCTGGACTAGTTTAGTCTAGGCTCTCCGTGCCTGGACTGGCGTCTGGACTCATCGCGTGCTCGTCGCTTCTTCCTCGACGCCATAGACAACACGACGGGCTTTGAAGGCAAGATGCAGCGGCTCGTCGACACGGCAGCGAACCTCTGCGGGGTGCCCACGACGCTCAAGGTGCAAAAACCACCGCTGCGACGGGTGGTTTTTGCATGGCGGAACGTGGCGCGGGATTAACGACTCGAGTGCGTGCATGGGGCGAACGAACGTAGGCGTCGCGCAAGTTCCTGCTCGCGAAAGCGCCCGAGTCGAGCGACATTCCGTTCCACCACGAAGACTTTGAGGTCGAGAAAGTGTACCTCACGCCCGAGTCCGCCGGTGCGTGTTTGCAATGGTTTGTTGTGGTTTGTTGTGGTTTGTTGTGGTTTTTGGAACTGGAATCGATACCGACTGGCGTTTACCTACAGAGACGAGCAAGGACTACTCGTTCGTGCGGTGTCGCTCGCAGTACGGCATCCCAGCGTATGGGATGACCACTGTCCGGTACCTCCAGACTGGCGACGCGTACGTACAAGTACAGTGTTCTGTAATGCGGGCGCGTGGGCTCTCCCTTGGTCTGGTACTTAACGAGTGTGCCACTCCCACGCTCCACCAGTGTCCACCTGAAGCGCATCCTTAGCGCCCGCGAGTACTCGTACGCAGTGCGGCATCGGAACGACCCGACGCGCGACGTGATCAAGCAGCAGCGCATCTGCTTCCTGTACAACAACCAGTCGTTCCAAGTGCACGTGTACAAGGAGCCGAGTTCGATGGCGGGCCAAGCCGTCCTGCAGGTGCAGGCGTCGGGGGACAAGAGCGAGACCATCAGCTTCCCGTCGTTCCTCACCATCGAGCGCGAAATCCTGGACGAGAGCGTCTCGGCGTACAACGTGTCGCTCAAGGAAGCCACGAGCGCAGGCGTCGCCGTGCCAGGAGGCGTCCCGTCTCTCCTTCCTCCTCCTGTTGCCTCCTCCTCCACCAGCAGCAGCACCGCTACCCACTCATAGTAGGTAGCTGTCGATCGACCGCCATGCAGGTAGCAACACTAGCGATGATGGTGGCGGTTGTCGGGACACAACCGTTTGGCGTTTGTTGTGTCTGTCGCGTATCGCCCTCTCTCTCTCGGTTCTCGCGCCTACTTTCGCCCCTTGGCGCCGCCTTTCGTCGGCTTCTTCTCGGCCTCGAGTCGCTCACGGTACTGCTTGTCCATCGCTGCGATCTCCACGAGCCGGCGCACGTCCGCCTCTGCACTCACACGCGCACGCTCCCATTCTTCCTGCTCCCGGCGGTCTGCGCGCTGCTTCGCATTCGCGTCGTGCCACGCCACGTCGGCTTGGTGCTGGGCGAACGTCGCCTGCTCAACGTACACGGCCTCGGCCCGGTCCGCTAGCTCGCACCGGACTGCAGCTGTTCGGCTCTGCGCCTTCTCCGCGCGCTGCTGGTTGCGACTGACGTGGTTCGTTAAGAGCGCCACGTCGCTCGGCACCAGCAGCGCATTGCCGCCGACTTCGAGTGCGACGATCGACGCGTTCTTGGCGACTGCCTGCGTGAGGACGCACCCAACGTCGACGCTCATCTGCGTCCGGAACAGGTTCAGCGACGTGAGGCTCGTGGTCGTCGCGAGTGCGGTTGTGAACGCTTCGAGGTGGCTGCTCACCGTGCCGGCTACGGACGCGCCCGTACTTGAGAGCAGCACCGGGTTCGACTCGAGGCTGAGAGTCGTGAGCACGGTGTTGCCATGCAACGCTCGCCCGATCGCACCGAGGGACGCGTGCGTGAGCTCGTTGAAGCCCACGTCGAGCGATTGGAGCGTCTTGTTGCACACGAGCATCTTCTCGAGTGACGTCGCGATCGCGTCCGTGAGTTTGTTGCTCGCAAGGTCGAGCGTGCGGACGCTCGTGTTCGTGCGCATGGCGCGCAAGAGGCCACAGCACGCGAGCGGCGAGAGACTGCGGACGACGAGGCGCTTTGGTGCGATGTTGTGTGCGATCTGAAGCCATGAGAGGGCGAGCAGGACTGAGTTTACGTACGTACGGCCGACAGGACCGCGCCATGACCCAGTAGAATGCATTATACAGTACCTGCTGTTCGATCGCAAGGATCTTGGGCTCGTGGTCTAACGCCGCCTGCTCGAGTGCCTCGAGGCTCCGCGCAGCACTGTGAAAGTCTTCGCGTCGACGCGCGTCTTCGCGCCTTCGCTCGAATGCGGCGAGCTCGCTCTGCGCTGCGTCGTACTCGTCGTCGTACTTGAGCTGGAGCGCAGCCATGCGCGCGAGCGTCTCGCCGGCTGGGACGCCGTAGCGGCCACACTTGCTCGAAAGGACACGCTAGTATCAGCGCCACCCCGCGCGTGCCACCTCAGACATGGGGCGGATGCACTGTACGCACGCACCTCGGCCTGGAGCTCCTCCGCCGGCAGCTCGTTTGCCTGGCGCTTGGCCACAGCTGGCGGTGCCACCAACGGCTCGCCTGCCATGAGGTGGTTTGGTTCCGTATTTGGTTTGGTACGCTGTCATGATACCAATCCAGTAAGTATGGACGAATTGGCGCCGCTTCAAGATACCAGATACCACACCTTTTGATAACCATGAATCCTGTGGCCAGAATTGATTTGATACCCTGGGAACACATTGCGCGTTGTGTTGACGCCCCCTCCTCTGACGATGACGATAACGGCGATGAGCTCGATGGCCGAGGGGCTCTGGCAGCAGGCGCAGGCGCGCGCGCTGCAGAGCCTGTACCACCCATTCGTGTCGTCGCTGGCCGCGGGCTCGCTTGCTCACGCAGACTTCCAGGCGTTCCTCCTGCAGGACGCCTACTTTCTCCACGGCTTTGCCAAGGCGTTCGCGCTTGCGGTCGCGAAAGCGACTGAGCCCACGCACGCACGCGCGCTCCTCCGTCTTATGGCGGGGATCGAGACAGAGCTCTCGACGCACTCGGCCTTCCTTGAGGTACTGTAGCTACTGAGCAGGAGCGTGTCGGAGCTGCAGATGAAGTAGGTACGCAAGCGAGAGCTAAGCTCGCTGCTTGCACTCTTTACATCCGACAGTCGTTTGCCATCGACGTGTTTGCGATTCAAGACGCGTCAGCGGCTCCTGCAACGAGAGACTACGTCGACTTTCTGCTCGAGACTGCGACGACAGGCGACTCTGTAGCGGAAGTCCTGGCGGCCATGACGCCGTGCATGCGTCTGTACGCGTTCATCGGCCAGAGTATTCAGGCAGCGATCGGTGGCGTACCAGACGAGAGGCACCCGTACAGCCGCTGGATCGCGTCGTACTGCGCGGACGAGTTTAGTGTGCGTACATACACGGATCCACGCAGAGCCCACGCCGCGTCATCAGCCAATGCAACCTCTCACGTCGCAACTGTCTGTCCTCCTGCTCAGGCATTGGCCCGCATCATGGAGGACTTGCTGGACGAGACAGCGGCGCTGGAACGCGTGAGCGACGCCACGCTCGAGCCGCTATACAACACGGCCATGGAGCTGGAGCTGCGCTTCTTTGAACAGTACTTCCCACTCGCACGCGCGCACAGTGAGGGCGCGTTCCCGTCGACCGCGTTTCCAATGACAGTGCTGCTGTCGGTGCAAGGCGACGAGACTGCGAGGGTCTCGGAAGGTACCGCTTGCGTGTTGTCTGCCTCGGTCCTTGTGGTGGTAAAGGAAGATGGAAGGTGTTCACCGATCGAATCAGCGAGGGGCGCCCTCTTCGCTCCGCCTTCCTCGTCTCTGCTCGCTGTCGTCGCCACCACGGCAGCACGAGACGAGGTTGCGCGCGTCGAATGGCTGAGAAGTTACCCTTTGAACCTGATCCAGTTAGCACTGGCGGAGGGACTGCTGCATTCACTTATGTCGTGTGCCGTCGTCCATGGGGTCACGGGTGTCCAGATGACAAGCGAGAGCTTGCACAAGAGGCGACGGCAGAAGGTGCTGTGTGGTGGGGGCCGGCGCGACAGTGGCGGACGTCCGTCGGGCTCTGCTGACGCTTGTCGGACCCACGGACTGGCCTTACGTTCGGACAGACATGGTGTTGTCGCTTGGGAAGGGCGAGTACGAGATCGACGTTACGCTGGATGGCGACAAGAAGGTCACGCTGACGGTGCATCCGCTGGCGGCGTCGAAGAAGCCGACATTGGAGCACCCGTTGCTGCGTGCGCTCATCGGCGTCAAGACGCACGATGACGCCAGCGTCCACGTCATTGGACCGTGCTCGTCGCTCGAGCTCGTGACGTTCCTGCGCCTCGTTTCAGCGGCTGGCAGCTTCCACGCGTACGCGGACCCGTTCGCGTCCCGAGCGAGCAGAAGCGCACTCGGTCGCGTGCCGCCGCGTGTGCTGCTTGTCGCAGGGTCCGACAGTGGCGGCGGGGCTGGCGTCCAGGCCGACATGAAGGCGTGCACGAACCTTGGCGTGTTCTCGAGCTCGGCCATCACGGCCGTGACAGTGCAAAACACGCTCGGTGTGCACGCGATCCACGCACTCTCCGCGAGCGCTGTCGCGGATCAGATGACGTGCGTGCTCGACGACATTGGTGCGGACGTTGTCAAGGTGAGTGAGTGAGTGACGAAAGACGGCACGGGCGATGCGACTCGCTCACTCTTGTCCGCACGCTCTCAACGGCTCGGCAGACTGGGATGCTCTTCAGTGACGAGATCATCGACGTGGTCGCCGCAGTGCTCCAGACGCACCGGCTCCCGCTCGTCGTGGACCCCGTCATGGTCGCGACGAGCGGTCACCGGCTCCTAGCGGAAGCCGCGCACCAGCACATGGTGCGCGCACTCTTCCCACTCGCGACCATCATCACGCCCAACATCCCAGAAGCTTCCGTCCTGGTACGTCCCAGCGTTCGTCGCACGGAACGACAGAGTAGACACTCTCTGGGTTGGCTCACAGCTATGTGTCCACCGCCTGCCTCTAGCTCGACGGCCGTGCGATCGAGACACTCGCCGACATGAAGACAGCAGCTCAGGACCTCGCCGCGTTCGGCTCGGCGTTTGTACTCGTGAAAGGCGGTCACTTGCCAGCGTCGCCGAGCGGAGACGTCTACGACGTGCTCTACGACGCGAAGCACGCCCAGTTTCACACTGTCACGAACCGCAAGCTCGCGACGACAAACACTCACGGCACTGGCTGTACACTCGCGTCGGCGATCGCGGCCGAGTTCGCCAAGACGGGCGACATGGTGAGCGCAGTGACGCGTGCGATTGCGTACTTGCACCGTGTGCTCGCACAGAGCCAGCGGCTGGCGATCGGCCACGGCGAGTCGCGGCCCATGCTGCACGTCGTGTAGGCGAGAGACAGACGGAGGAAGAGAGCGAGAGAGACAGGGAGAGAGGAAGAGACGAACGAGCGAGTGGGCTCATTGCATCGAAGAGACGGACGGACGGACGACTCGTGTCCGTCCTCACGGCCTCGTGACCCCAATGGCTTGAGCCTGTCGTGTGCGCCGCAGCTTCGTTCGCTGCCGACTGTCGTCCCCTTCTCTTCTCTCTTCCCCTTCCCTTCTTCTCATCTAGCACGAGTCGAGTGGGACGCCGAGTGCCGCGACGTAGCTGAGGCAGCAGTAGTACGGCGGCTCGGCTGGCTCTTGCTCGTCGGCGGGGATCCACGGCGGCATCTCGAACGTCTCGCGCTGGTGCCGGCCATGGAGGTTGAGCCGAAACGTGCTGCCGTGGTCGAGCCACACGAGCTTGGGGAGCGCAAACTCGTGCAGCTCCATCGCGTTCATCATCGCGTACACTGGGGACTCGTACACGAGCGTCTTCCCGTCTTCCTGCCGCTTGAGTGCGTCGTCGTCCTGTCGCCTCTCGACACGTTCCGAGCGGCTCGGGCTCGGACTCGGAGCGTAGAACGCGAACGACACACTCTGAGGCGCAAACGTCGGGCTGTCGGGGTGCCAGAACGCGCGGTACGGCAGCACTTGCACGGCGTGGACGACGCAGGAAGCGCTGGTGGTGTACTCGATAAAGTCCCGTGCGTGCTGGTGCCGCGACGGCGACGAGCTCCAGTAGCACGCCGCGGTTTCGCACCCGCACTCAATCTGCGCGACTTCCGCGAGGCTCTCGAGTGCGCTCACAGGGCCAATCACGAGGTCAGCGAAGCTCGTGCTGCGCAGTCGCCGCGACAGCGTGCGGTCCGAGACCGACTGCATCGAGAGCCAGCAACGGGACGGCACGAGCGTGTTGGTCGGCGACTCGCACGGCCGGTCCACGGACGAACAGGCTGGCGATGCAAACACTTGGTGTCAGCGATCTCTGTACGCGTGCTGTCTACTTGCATACGTACGTACCGTGCACGTCGCGTAGGAGGCTCCGGTCGCGCTGGCACGGGGCTGCAGCGACGCACGCAAGCCGCTTCCATCCGCCCGTCTCGTCACGCGCTTGGAGCGCGTCTTCGTGCGCTGGCAGAAGCGCCACACGCTGCAGCACGGTGGCGCGCCAGATGCCTGGAGCCAATAGAGAGAGAGAGAGCGTGAGACGCGTCATTGCGTGCGTGTGGCAGCGGAGCACACGGCACGCTCAGGTCACACTCTCGCTGGAGCTGGAGGTGGAGACGCACCAGTGGCGAGCACGAGCGAGCGCGCGAGGCGACTTGCAGCCTCTAGCTGATGCACGCTGCGGTGGTCGAGGAACCCGAGGAGCTCGTGGAGCACGCTGCGTGGCAGCTCGAGCAGACCCAGCGCCATGAGCTGCGTCTCGGGCGGTCAAAGCGCGAGTGCGTGGGTGTCGGCTGAAGCACAAGCAAGCGTGAACAGGATGGCTGCTCCAAGCAGCAGTGAATATCACGCTTTTACAAAACGCAAGTGTGCGCGCGTCGCAGAGACTGGACTAAACAGGATCGGATTGGGTGAGCGCGGTATGACACGCAGGCGTCACTTGGGTAGCACATGGGTGTGTGAAGCGAACGTTCCGGCACTCGCGCAAACTGAAGTTTGCGAAGCCATCTCGTGACGGCAAGTGTCTGTCACGGCGACATTGCCAAGCGTCACGCTCGCATTCTTTATCGACACACACGTGTTTGGTGAACACAGCACAGCAGAAAAGCCCGGAGCAGCACGCCAGCGCCGCAAGCGAACACGACGGTTGACGTCCTCGCCAATGGCGGAGTAATGAGCTCGGCTGGGGCGCAGCCGACAAGAACGCACGTGCTCTCGGGAGCACACCTGTCGTCGTTGTAGTAACTTAGTTACCGAAGAATACATGTCAGATCGGACGATTTGTTGGTTCCGACAATCCAATTTATCCAATCACATTGCCTGATTCATAGTTGGTCAGAGTTTGCTCCAAACCTTTTGTCAGATCCGACGCTTAAAATTATTGGAGGGGAGACAGCATTGAAACAGATGAAAAGTGGGTCAAGAAGCAGAGTGGCGGTGTGGAAGACAACGAGGATGCTCAGAACGAGTTGGTCGAGCAGCTAGAAGTGCTGCATGTTGTTGAGGGGCGGCTGTGTGATGACGACGATGTTGCTCTTGCGCTATTGAATGAAGTCTAATTAATTCTGTTGCGGTGTGTAGACATTTAAACTTTCACTGAGAGCGCAAAACTTGGCTGTCGGAACTTACATCTGTTATACAGTACATTCGAAAGTGAGCTTCGCGCTGCTTGATTTGTGCTCTCCCTGACTTTCTGCACTATCAACTCAGGTTGCCGTCCTAGATACGCTCCGTTGTCCTAAATCTAAATCTGCTCACACGCACGCACGTACGCAGCTGCCTGCCG
>JAASGD010001004.1:0-14071 GCA_023334115.1 Globisporangium megalacanthum | reverse complement strand
CCAACTGCTTTGGCACTTAATTCGGCCACCCTCGCGTCGACCTCGAGCACACAGTTTTTAC
Source organism: Globisporangium megalacanthum (assembly GCA_023334115.1). NCBI lineage: Eukaryota > Oomycota > Peronosporomycetes > Pythiales > Pythiaceae > Globisporangium > Globisporangium megalacanthum. The sequence continues at coordinate 14,010 of JAASGD010001004.1, read as the reverse complement.
TTGCATGTGTCTGTTTGTGTGCGTGGTGGTATGACTGATCCGAGAGAGGTGCGATCCGCGTTAGATGGTTCGAGCCCACGCCGCTGTTGCTGTGTCAGTTGGTGTGGGGTGAACAAACAGCACGCTGGAGGTAGTCGCCAGCGGTGGCGTTCTCCGCGCTGAGTAGTGCTGGAGCGACCCAGCGACGTTCGGGCGGCTACTTTGGCACTGACGCCTGGAGCGGCTGTCTTGTGGTTGCTGTGGCTGGGTGTGCCGCCACGAGTGTATATTCCACGTCAGTTTGGTTGAGATCAGGCGTGCCAGTCAGCTAATACACTGCAACACCCCAGAGACGGGCTTGGTGCGATGGGCGTGTGGTCCGCAGTTATACGCGAGGCAGGAGTCTGGTGGTCGAGCTGCGAAAGCTGTAACGCTTGCGCGCTTGGTACAGGCCTCCCTCCCTAAACTAAGAGGTCGAACTGATCAATTCTTGAAGGTTTCGAAAGAATTCAATTTACATTTTTAGATGTTTCTATCACCGAGCGTTGCCAAACCCACAACGGCCAAACGAACTTTGGCGCACCCCAGGAATGATGTGACTCAGAAGGGCTCTTCGGTCAAAAAGGACAGAAGTGAGAAATCGACCGAAGGGCCTTCGGTCGATTTTGGCCTTCACTCTTCTCGGACTTAAGCGCGTAGAAGGTTCCCTTTGTGCCACACCAATCACATAAGCTTCGCATTCCTGGGTCGGTGATTGGTCTGAATGCCCCTTTGCAACCATTGGACAAAATTGCATCACCGACTTGCGCGCCAAAGCGGCGCGCAAAAGCACAAGTGCAAAGTCTTGCACAACCACCATGCGACGGAGGCGCAGCGACAAAGGCTGGTGAGCGAGAGACCGAGGTTCGTGAAGCAGACGCGGAGCACAAACGCGAAGAGAGGAGGAGCGCACAGACCGCGCCGACGACAGCAACTGGACACGCGATGCGAGTCAAGCAGCTACAAGCCGCGCATACACCCAAGATGAGCACCATCGACGAGGCCAGCTGCACAGACATCATCCTGCACGATGTCTCTGAGCTCTCTTCTACTGAGGCTTCGTCGCTTTTGGCATCTGGGTCCAAGCTTGCCGTAGGTGTCCAGCTGGTGTTCAGCCAGTTTCGATGTGAGGCGGACGAGCTGCTCAAGGCCCAGATGCACTTGGCGGACAGGCCATCAGTGAACCAAGAACACGTCATGGCGCTGTTTCAGGCGTATGCTCAAGCTCAAGTAACATCACAGCTCAACAGTGAAGCGTGACTGCACGTCGCGCTCGAGGAAATACGCGCTAATGCTACTTCTACTGCCCAAGCTCTCGTCGAAGCCGGTGTGACGAACGTGAAGCACGACATTGAAGCTGGCTTGACTCGAGTCATCCAAGAGCGCGTGACGATGACGTTGGCGGCAGTAGAGGCCGCGACCACCGAGAAGCTGAACGCCACCGCGGTCGCTGTGCAGTCTCAGCTGAACCTCTCTCTCGTGGCGTCTTTCGAGATCGCCAAAAGCTCGATCATGGACGAGCTTCATGAGGAGGCGGCCCTCGTATTGACCAACCTTCGCAGTAGCTCGAGCACGGCGCTTGCCACGACCGGCAACCGAGAGTCGGAGATGGTGTCGAGCGTTCTCGCTGCAGTGGAGGTGCGCTTGTCGGCAATCGTGGTGAACCAAATCGAGGCCGCCATCGTCGCCGAGAAGGAGCGGTTGGTGGCGCGATCGAGCGCCAAGGTGATGGAGTATCTCCAAGATCAAGTCTCGGCCGCACATGTCGTCGTGAACGCGACTGAAGCGAACGACGAAAAGTCTGCAGCGCTAGCGTACGTGAGCGAGAGTTACGCGCGTACCAAGGAGCGGCAGCAAGAGAGCTTCCGCGCTGCGATCAATGAGCTCCGCGACCAAGCCAAGGACAATGGAGTCTTGAGCGCCGCCTCTCGCGACGCAGCTCATCCAAAGCTGGCCGAGCTGGCCGCCGTCGTCGAAGATGTGTATGCGAAGCTCGAGCAGCGGATCAAGGACTCCAGGCACCGTTCTGACCGACGTGCTGGTGGAACCGCATAGCAGATGTGGGCCGAGAATCTGAACGATCTCAAGCAGCAGCTTCAAGACTTTGTCGTTGGAGAGCTTGGGAGTCTGAGCATTCACGGTACAGCTCCTTTGGCCGTAGCAGACGCAGAGACACCTGCGGCGCCACGACCGGCCGACATCGAGCATGACAAAGCCGCGCAGAAGCAAGCTCAGCCCTCCAGCGACGCGATCGGCCTACCGCTGCACCACTGGCCATTTGGAACATCTGCCACGATGGGCGAGCGCCTGACGCGTCTTATTGCCGATACCGTGGCGAAGCAACTCGTGCCTGGAGCTGTAGAGGCGATGGCGGACGCTGAGAAGATCGAAGAGAAGCAGAGTGCCGACGGCTCCTCGATAGACGCGATGGACGCTGTGCTCACGGAGCTCAAGGTCAGTCACGATAAAGCGGAAACCGCGGCCATCCAGTGCGACTTGGAGACGTTAACAAGCGCCTTCGTGAGAAGCAAGAAGCAGCGGAAGCAACCCGCGTGAACGCGCTTCCCAAGAACTTCCAGCGCAGGCATTGCATCATTCAACGACGTATGACAACTACCAGCAGCGATGACTAGCGAGATGAGGAAGGTGTGTACATGTATTCAAAACGACACTGTCATGCACTTGCGAGGTACGAGTCAGCTTTTGTTTCTTCTTCCATCGCGAGATTCTCAGAGAAGACCTCAGATATCTGATGGTCGAGGTCGAACTCTGCGTCGTCCAGCACGCCGACGAGCACATTAGACGGGATGTGCGAGCCGGCATTCTTGGGGTCGATTTTGATGCACTGCCGCAAGTCGACAAACACTTCGTTAGTGATCAGGAACGCGCACATCTCGACCCTCTCGGATCTCAAGCTGGTCCTCTGCGACGTAACGATCCTTCCGCACTGCCCGAAATCGCGCTAGATCTGAGCTGACGTTGTGGGTATGCCGAAGTAGATCTTGGCGACTTGCGGAAGAATGCGGTAGTTGCCGCTCTCAACCTGCTGCTGCCAGTACATTAACACGTTCGGTGCAGCGACTGGCGCCTCTGTGAGCCACCGTTGGAGCTCCTCTTCCACCCGCCCATCGCTCACGTCCACTGGGTTTTGCGCATCGACTGCGCCGCCAAAAACGACACGATGTCGTTGGTGAATACACTGGTTTCGGTGGCCGCTGTGTCTTCAGCCATTGCGTCTTGTGCTGAGACGGTCAGCGCGATGCTTGACATCAATTTGCGCACTTTGTCGACCACTCGCCGCTTCACGTGCTCCACCGTCCTGCCTGTCCCGTCCGCCGACATCCCGAGCTGAGAGCAGCAGAACTTGACTGCCTTGGCGAGGGTGATGTCGAGGTTCTTGAATTGAGGCTGTAGAAACAGCTGCTTCTCGAACTCGAATGAGCACATCAGGCGCTGCGGAGTGTCAGTGTACCACGAAAAGAAGCGGGTGTCAAACGCAGCGGCGAGTAGCTTCCGCGTCTCGACAATGGTCGGCAGCAAGTCGGCAACCGCAATGTACTGCTCGGTGTCACGCGTCGATGTGTAGATCTTCAGCGGCTCACGAGCATTCAGAACCACCATACGCAAGTGGTAGAGCAGCAGCAACGTCTGCACTTGTGTTCGGTGCTTCGGCCTGGGACTGCTTGTTGGGCTCCGTGATTGGCCGAAGCAGCGAAAGCAACTGGATCAATGTCGCCACCTTCCCTGCCAATGGGGACGGCGCGGCGTGCGTTCGCCCAGCGTCGCATTACCGCTCGTCGTTCCACTTTTCCAGTGGGCCCCACTTGTCGAGGATTCTCTCGACAACTCTTGTCAGCACGAGGAAGCGGTGCGCCTGAAAGTCCAGCAGTCGCTTCTTGTTGTCTTTCCCCTCGAGCTGACAAAGAGCCTCGAAAAGCGTGCACATTGCCCCCACGACTCGCACGATGCGCACGGTGACCCTGATGTCGCGATCAGGTCTGTCATCTCTGGGTTCTTGGATGACTCACACGGCTCGAGCCTGAGCGCGTGCTTCGTTGTCGCGTTTGTAAGGCGGTTAATGCATCACTCCCACTCCAACCCGAGCCCCGTTGTCACCATCGAACGCACGTCTGAACCAGCATCACTTATGGCCCCAAACAGGTTGCTTGTCTTCAGGTCAAAGTCGGCGAGCAAGAACTCGAGCCAACGCTTGAACGGCCGCCGGATCCCTGTCGATCGCTCCCCGTAGTCTGGATTGAAGCGCCTTGCTCCAAGTAGAATGGAACGCCTTCGCCAATTGTGATCAACAAAGTACAGTCGAGCTCCGAGATACTTGGCGGCCTGGGGAGAGCACGTCCAGAAATCAGAGTCGATGGTGAACGTCAGCGTCGTGTCGACAGTGCTCTGCTTGATGTAGCGCATCACCTCCTTCATTGCTGACGCGTAGAGCTCCACGATTGAGTGGTTCACCGTAGCTCTGTTGATGGCTGCCCGAAAGTCATCCTTCACAACGAGCTCAACGATGATTCGCGCGTCATTGTATTCTCCCATCCGAAACGGCAGTTTGTTTCTCACGATCTGCCGCGTGTAGAGCAGTAGATGCAGGCAGCTCTTGCCCTTGGCGTACAGCGGGCTGCTTGAGAGCTCCTCCACTTCTTTTTCGCGAGTTCGCTTCCGATCTTGCTCAACTTGGGTCTTTGACGCTGTGGTGTTGTGGGCGTCACTCAGGTGGCGCATTGCATTTGACGTCTTGCCCCCATGAAGCTTGTACCGAACCCACGTGGCTCGGCACGACTGCGACGCCAAACATATCTACTCAGGTTCGTCAAGGCTCTCGTGCTTGACGCGCACGCCCCACTTGAAGATGACTAACCACTCACTCGCTTCTTTGGGCAGCAGAGCGAACGGAGAGTCGGTTGTGTAGAAGTCTCGGATCGCTCGACGGCCGCAGGTACGGACATGTCGTCACTGCACGAGCGCTCACACCCAAACGTTCACGCCTTTGACGCTCTCTCTTGTCTGTGATGACGTCGCGTGCGAGGCGAACGAGTGCTCCGCTCGCTTGCTGTGTCGCTGGCACTTGTTGCTGGACGCGACTCGACTTGACGAGTACCAGAGAACGCGCCAGCGGTGTGGCTGGTGGAGCTGTTGAGATGCTGTGCGTGAGTGGGGTGGCGGCGGCTGTGGCAGCGATCATGGTCGCAATGTCGCCTGCAAGTTCGGGAGGTAGTGTCTGCTTCGCTCGTGCAGAGAACTGGACCTTGAGGCTCGCACAGGCTTCGCAGGTCTCCTCGTCGCGTCAGCGCCTGACTTGTTTGTGGCGCATTCCACTTGGTCGAGCTGGCATGACGCAACGCAACATGATCAACACGACTTGCTCGCATTTGATCCGCTCGGCCAATGTGCGTACCCGCGGACTGTGTCGCGGCGATAGAGGCCGCGCCGGCAGCGACGCTCGTCTCTTAGAGCTTGGGGCTTGAGCGGAGATCGGGAAATGAGCGAAGTGCGAGTTGGCGATGCTTTTCTTGATTTGCAACAGACGTTTGTCCAATCTGCGTCCCAAGATTGTGAAGTTTTATGTTGCGGCAGTCCGCGCAGCGAGAAAGTGTGAAGGTTCAGCAACATTGGATCAAAGTTTGTGGCGATTTCCATCTGAAGTTCTTATCGCCACTTTTCGCCGTCGGTCAAACAGACTGACGGCTAATATTTAAGTACTGGCTTCTCTTTCGAAATCTTCATTTCAGGGGTGCTTTGGCGTCGCGCCCGCGAGCGGCCGGCTCGATGTGCTCTAGTCGCCGACCCTCATCGCGAGCTCCACGCCCGACCAACTGTGGACGTTCCTGTCGCGATTGAACCTTGTGATCAACACTGACGTGCTTGTCGTGCTGATCTGCGTCAATGACTGAGCGGTCGCTGTTGTGGAGGCAGCGACAGCAACAGTCGGCGCCCACATCCACGAGCCTCTGGCGCGGTGCGCAGCCCAAGCGGGGGCTCCTGAACGTGCAGAGCGCAGCCGATGACCGCCACGTGATGCTCCTTGCGGCCTCGAACCAGCATGACAAGCGCCTGTTGGTCGCTGACTGCCACCCGGAGCTGACGTGCGCATGAATAAGGACACAGGCAGCTGCACCGAGAGCGCAAACCACGCGCACACGCACGCAAGCGTGTCGTTTGTCGACATCGCCAGCACCACGCGATGCACGAGAACCTCGAGGCCGTGAGCGCGCTCGTCGCGACTAGCAACGCGACTTCAACTGGTACTGTCTCGCGCGTGTCGACGACGCCAAGTGGTTCAATCACGTCCGTCGCGTGTGTCGGCCGCGCTACATGTCCCTGACGTTGTTGTGACGAAGGAGACGACCGTGCTCGTGCACTGCAGCGAGAGTTGGAACCGCAGGGGCCACCTCTGTGCTGCTAGTTGACATGTACTGCCGAACACCGGACGGCTTTGCGAGGCGCCGCCGACAGCGTGCTCTTGCACCCCTGTGTCGACAGTGCTGCGTCATGTCACGCTTTGGAGCGATGACTACTTTCGTGGGGCGGCGCTGCCTATAGTCCCAGCAGGGGAACGTGAGTCAGCCGCTCATCCACGCGGACCCAGTGCCGACCGCGAAGACCAACCACGATGACCTTAGACACGAGTTGGCGACCGCGCGTCCGGCGTCGTCGCCGCCACCGTCGACAAACGACAATGAGCCAGCAGAATTGAGCAAGTTGATGAAGTAGATTTCCAATCTTGTTACTCAATGCGAACTTTGGCCAAATTTCTACAGAGTTGAAAAAGGTCAACAGGTAGGATACCGATTTGCGTCCAGCAGTTTGCATTTGTAGACTGAGACGCAATTTCCCATGCGTCCTGGCACCACTGCATAGCTTGCAGGACGTCCGCTTTGTAGAACTCTGCGCGGCCGTCTGGTGCTCTCAAAATGTCGCCTGCCAACTCGACTGCCAGGAGACCTTGCTTACGACGAAAGCACGCTTTTAGTGCGGTAATGAAACCCGCGTGTATGGGTTGCAGAACGGCAGTGGTGTTTGGCGGAAGCATGGTGATCTCGACGTTGCTGAGTGGCTCACCCACACTGTGCGCCGATGCATTGTCGAGTATCAGTAGGATACGTCACCCTTCACGCTTCATTCGCTCATTGAGTTCCACCACCCATGTCTGGAACAGCGTTCAAGTCATCCAACCTTTTGCCGAGTTGATAAAGTCTACACCGAGTTGCGCCACACTTTCACCTCCAAAACACCGCGCCTGGAGGGCTGCCCCCACGAAGAGGAGCGGGAGCTTCTCAGAGCCGTCCGCGTTCGCGACAACAGCGACAGTCATACGGTTGTTGCTGCGTTTGGGCCCGGGTACAAGGTTGTGGGAAATTAGAGTTGCGGGAGGTAGACAGTAATATACAGCCGTCTCGTCGAGATTGAATACGTCCTTCAGTGCAAACGCGCTGGTCTCCTCGTGCAGCCGAGCTCTCCCTCCACCCACAGCCTCCAACATCGCAGGTCCAGCCTCCCCTTTGGTGCGCCGCGAGCGTAGCTGCTGCCGTTTCTGAAACTTGTGCAACCAGACTTTAGAAAACTTCAACTGTCGGAGTCGCGTTTCAATAGCTGCTGAGACGCCGGCCGACACAATCCTGCCGCGCAATCTTTCGGCTTTCAGTCGGATCAAGTGCCCAGTCAGGCACAGACGCTGCTGCGCACAGCGCTTCACCCAGTTCGCCAGCTCCGAGTCTAGAAGGAACGACGCTTGAGAGACAGGGAGGTTGCTGCTGTTGTCCGTGAGCAGCGCTGGGCGCAGCCGGAAGCTGCTGAGAAGCTCACTGATTGTGGAGACCGCCGGAGGTTTGGCCAGATCAAAACGATTTTTCGCCCATAGCGCAAGCTTTGTGTGCAGCAGCAATGGGTTTTCTTGCTGGTGGCGGACGATCGCGCCTTGCTGGTTGAGATTCAGGCGAACTCGCGTCCGCCCTTGCGGTGGTCTCATCGTGCGTTCTCTCCTTTGACTGGTGCTGTAAACGCTTTCAATTATACAGTTCTGTATTTTATATGATCGATTATGAAGGGGATCAATAAAAGAGATGCTTCGTTTGGGGAGGAAGGGCTGTATTCGAGCTGTGACGGTGTGAGTGCCGAGAAAAATGTAGCTGTTGTTGCTGCCTGTTCAGCAGATCTGTTTATGAATCTGTGTTTTTGTCTAAGCAATCAGAGGCCACGAAATTGTCCGACTTGATGCCGTGAAAAAAGTCAACTTGCTACTGCCGCATTGAATACCCCTGATATCTTAATAAATACAACTCCATTCGAGCCAATCACAGGCCAGCTTTCAAAACCTGATTTTCCGATGTTGAGGCATACAAGGTCTATACACCCCCCATCCGCACTAGTGCACACCACTCCAATTTGATACGTGACATTGTCGCAAGCATCATCAAGAACATTTCGTGACGTACCCCGTGATCCGGCGGCAACACCGTTGCCGGGTCCTTGCAGAACACATCGCCAAGCTCAACGATGAGTGGATACATCGGATCTGTTGGATCTTTTAATATCTGCGCCCCGCGACGCGACTCATAGCGTTGCTTGAATTTTCAAGGACGCTTCTGTCCATGACGGAAGAGCTGTTCAGCTCAGTGCCTTCGCACTCTGGTCGTATCACGACCATCTCGGAGATCACGCCAGCCTTCAGCTTGGCGAGTAAGTCGGAGAATCTGAGCACGTTGAGGGTGAGGAGCTCGTAGAGCTCTGGGAGCGTCTCCAAGACAATGCATGTGCCTTTGAACTTGCCGGTCAGTCCACAGAGGGTGTCGTGTCATCCTATGGTGGGAGCGTCCGCTCTCTGTTCGCATCCGCGAACCTCAGTCGCCTTGACTTCAGTCTCAGCCGACTGTTCCTTCTCTTGAGCATCCACAAGCACACGCTTGTCGCGTGCTGCGACACGACTCGCGTTTCGACGCTTCGAAACGGAGACATACCATAGACCGGCATCTGCGCTGCCGCGCTGCGCACTATGGCGCCTCGAGGTCGTCCCACGACTCCATGATTCTGAGCGTGATCCAACCACGCGAACCATGTCTCGCAAAGCGACGAAAACTGGCTTCTCATCTTGTTGCTGTGGCAACCTTTGGGGCTTACGTTGGTGCCCACACTGTGCAGCGTTGCCAGTTGTGGCGTGCGAATGCACCTGAACGACATCTTGTCCTGCAGCCGATGCTACCACCTCAGTCGAGGGAGCTACGGCGTCTACAGCGCGACGGCTTGAAGCACGGTTTTCCTTGTGAACATGCTTCTCCGAAGCAGCTCCTTGAGCAAGTCTGGACTTGGTAAGAACTCGTGATACCTTACGGCGCGTTGGCTTAGCCACGCTGCTGAACCTCACAGCTCGCTGCGAGCGCAGTCGAGCTTGCATGTTCTGCGTGTCCATTTCGGACACGCCGACATCTACCACAGCACGGTGAGATGTGTGGTTGACTTCGATTCAAGTGCGCCGTGCGCGAACCGAGGTGGGTTCATGATTAACCAAAGCTCGGTCGCGTGCGGCGGGCATGGACGCCCCGACGTCTTTCATACACCAGTCCATCTATGGCTGGTGCTTCACCAACCATGGCACCCAGGATGATGTCGCATCGTTCATCCGTATCGAGGACCACATAGATCGTGACGGACCCAAAGTCCACGAACTTCATTCGTAGATTAATCAAGGTCTTGGGTGTCGAAACCTCAACACCGGTCGCAAGACGGCCCAAGAACTCACCATTACGTTTGCTCTCTCTGAGCGCATCAGCATTCATCCCCCTATTAGAGGTAATGGTGTCCAGCCACACGTAGTTGCAGCTCGCACCCAAACGATGAAAACTCTCATCGACTCGTTCCTTTTCACTCCCGAGTGAACCATGATCAGCTTGCTTCTGATCGGGTCCGTATCGACCGGTCTCTAACTGCCGACGAGGGCAGAGCCTGCGTGCTCCGTGACTAGTACATGTGTGACACGCACGCCTAAACGCCCTCTAGCAGGGTGACCCGCGCCTACTGGGATTGAGCGTTTATATCCCCCGCGCGACGTGGCATTCGCAAAGCCGCGCCCGCGCGCAGCTACTCGGAAGGAGGAGTTGGATCGACTGCGAATTCGTTAATCAGAGGTCAAACAGGGACACGCGCGCTTGAATGGCCCAGGCGTCCCGTGGTGGAAGCAGCTCGCATCAGAGCCTCGTTGTCCGGCCGAACTGGTCTCCATGGGAATTGGCCCACCGTGCGCACCGAGCAATCCGGATGGGAAGGTCATCGACGATGAGCACGCCTGGCGCAGGCTGTACTTTTCAAGCCGAGCGATCTCAATCGCTTGTTCGGGAGTCTACGGACTCGACCGAAACACTTGGTCACTATGAGGACCGGTGCGGAGTCCCTCTATGCAGTCCGCGACCATGGCCGCCTGTTGCAGCGGCTGCGACGTCATCACTGCAACCAGCTCTCGAAGCTCGTAAACGTACTGGCACAGTTCACGCTTGCCTTGCTTGCAACCATGGAACTTGGATCACATTCGGAATGCGGCGTTCGGTGGTTCGAACGCGTGTTGGAGTGAAGATGGCAACACTTCCCAAGTTTGGAAAGCCTCGTGGATACTCTCACTGGGAGCGAGAGTTCATGACTCGGCTCGGCCTCTAAGGTGCGATATCGCATACGCCTCCTTGAGGTGCTCGTGCGAGAGCTGGGCCGCGACCATCGCGAGTTCGAGCTCTTTGCGCCAAAGGAAGAACTTGTCCCTCTCCTTACCTTCGTAAGTAGCCACTTTCAGCAAATGGACTTGATGCTCGCTTGACGCGAAGCATACGACGCAGTCTGCGTCCGTGACGTCGCCGCTCGGACGTGTTAGACCGGACTTCCTTCGAACACTGGTCCAGTCGCTCGAGTTGCCGCTGCGCGTGCGACACGACGAACGAGGCGGTGCCTTCATCACCGATGATCGCTGCGAAGCACCCCGGTGCCCGCCTATGCTGACCGTTCAGGTGGTGGAACGCTTGACGATCCAACCCAACCATGTCTGTCCGCGCGGGTTCTGACAGAGACCGAAGTCTATCCGCGTAGGCGAGGATTGACTACACGTGCTACCAAGTGTGGCGGGAGTCACACAGCACCTTGCGATGAAGTGTTTACAACGCTGCGCTCCGACCAAAGTAACTCCCAGTTACTACTGTGTCCGTAGACAGAAGCTTGAGCAATACTGTGAAGTTGTAAACTGAAAACATATTGTGTGTTTCTTCCTTTGTATCTCCTACATATCAAATCGATTAAAGCTAAGAAAAACACACCTGGAAGCAAAGCCAGTGGCTGAGAGCCACTTGGCTAGTGTAAAAGGGATTTGCATCCCTTTTACCCTGTCACGCAGGTGTCCGTAATTACGGACACGGCACGTGGTTGCAAACCACCGTGCTCATTGGTGGAAATATACAAATTCCGGTAACCCAGTTACGGTCACGTGTAACCTCGTTTCAAAGTCCTGTCCAGGGATTTGGCCGTGGTAGGCACCAGTCAATCTCAAATTGTGTACTGCATTTAGATTTATCCATGTGACAATGCCGTGCTATGCTCGGAGAAGCTCTGAATTCTATTGTTTTCATTTCTGTACATGTACCATCTTAACTTGATTCCAGTATGATTAATAAACTCAGATGCAAATTGCACATACAAATTTCAAGTTAACATGTATAGCTTCTCCGTTTGCAGCAGCAACTTACTGTTGACGCTTCGGCATCCAGAGGCTGCGTCTCTGACTTTCTCGTCGTCAATGTGACTCTAGATGCGCTTGAGTTTGTCTTAGGTCGTCTAATTTTTGTGCCCTGTCTTCCCTCAACTCTGTTTTCATCACCGATCAGATATTTTCGATAGGATTAAGATCCAGCGATTGTGGCGGATGTTGGAAGTCGGAATGTTGAAGGGGTTGTAGTACCACTACCATCACCTTCGCTAGATGTGCAGCCGCGTTGTCTTGAACGAACGGAGTTGGCGTTGAGAATCCAAATTGCGTGCGGTTGAACGGTTTATCTTGTTGTAGCAGCTAGTGGTAGTAGTTGCCTGTGACATTTTGATTGCATAACGCAAGGTTCCGCCACCAGTACTCAAGGCAGAACTCCATACCATTAGCAAGGTAAGCACGTTGCCATATGTTGGCACCGTACATTTCTCGCTAAAGGGTTCGTGCATACGGCGCCTCACATGTACGTTGTTCACTGTGTAGAGGGTTTGAACGGGCTCCTCGTCCATGAAGAGCACACTTCCCAGTAAGTCTCACTCGGAAGTGCAGACAGCATTCTCCTAAACTACGCTAGCCGCTTGCGTATGTGAATCTTGAAGAGGAACTGCTTCTTCCGGGCGATTCGTTCATGTAGCCCTACCGTCCTGATCCGCGTTCGCACTGTCGCCGCCATCATAGGTGCACATTAAGTGGTGATATTAGCTGCAAGTTCTGCAGCACAAGCGAATTGGTTGTTCTCAACAGCGCACACAATACGTCAGTTGGTTCGCTCATCTGTGATACCTGGATGTTCAATGCTGTGTGGCGGTAGCAGAAGCTGACCGCGCTTGAGGTACCTGCTGTGCATGGTCTTGACACCGGGAACGGGCATCTCTAGATCTCGCGCAATTGTATTTATTCCTAACCCCTTTTTCATTTTCGAGATACAGCGTTCACGAATGTTGATCGTGTACTGCTTGCGTGGGAGCTGAGTGGACGCAAACGTCAGCTTTGCAGCAACGGATGCTATGGCAAGCACATGGAGAGTTGGTGAGGTGCATGGGCTGCAGGATAAAGACAAATGTGGGCTGTCCTGGTGCCCTGCTGAAGCATTGAGTTGCAATTTGTATATGAGACTTGTATTGGAGTTTAATTTACAATCCTGAAATCAAGTAAGCCTGCTGAGGGTGCAGACTTCTTACAGGTGATGCTTTTACGTTCGCAAATTGGTGGGGGCATCTGCCTTCCGTAAATCAGTACCCAGTGAGCACAATCCGCGATGCCGAGGCAAACCATAACCACCCATACGCGCGCGGAAGCGTCCAAAATTCACGTCGAGATCAGGTAACGACTGCATTGTTTGGAGGGGAGTGCTAAACGTTCTCCACCGACTGAATAAGGACCCCACCACATTCACGGGCTGTCCTTTCCAATAATACAAAGCCATATGCGGGTCAATCATTTGTGGCGCCAACTATTGCTGTAATGACAGGAATGGTATTACTGACATATGCTGTTGGAGCATGTGTTCGTATGTACGATGTCAGATCTCAACTAACACATCACTATGGTGGTCGGCATGCTCATGAGCGCATACCTTTTGAGTGCGATATTAATACAACAGTAGCGGCAGCTAGGCATCTGTAGATTTGCACCACCTCGTAGAACATGCACCTCGGAGACGGCGCAATGTTGATAAAGAACGGCTCTGCGGTCATCGCTAATCATTTTTTTACCAGGCGAACCATGCAGTGTCGTTCGCTAAACGAACCACAAAATCCAGATGCTGTCGACCTTGTTGGATAAAGATGCCTATGTCGATTCAGTGCGACATGAGATGTCTCTGTTCGCACTCGGTGCACAATTGCTCTGGTTGTAAATGAACACTAGGTCTCCCTGTGGACAGCAAAAGGTTCACAGGTAAAGTCCCTGCATTTCATTACAGTATCACTCCGGTATTGTCAATTGAACAAGCACTAATCAATTGATTTCTGCTGAAGGTATCCCCGAGCATCGGTCAACATCACATACACCCTTCCCTTGCCTAACGAAGCCGCAAAAAATATTCGATTTTGAAGGCTCACATGTTTATTTCCAAATGTGGTATCGCAGGTACCTTAGCTTGAAAATGATTCCACACTCAATACAAGTAACAAGTGAAAATGGACTTATTTTGCGTGAAATCGTTTGGTAGAAAAAGCTGGCATTGTTGAGCAAGACGCTAAGGGCAACACATAGCACACACTGAGCCTCAAAGCAAACACCTCCAT
>JAASGD010001003.1:0-14072 GCA_023334115.1 Globisporangium megalacanthum | reverse complement strand
TAAATTAAACGTTTATAAAATCGATAAAAAACAAAAATTCATTGTGAAAACTTAAAATCTAAAATTATTTTATAAATTGCTACAAGATATCAGTTTATAGTAGAAATTGGGACGCGATTGTGATCCCGGTGTAACTCTGGATTAAAAATCTAGAGAATAAAAAATCTTATGAACTAACCTTCTATCTGCCCTTGTATCTGAAGACGCTGTGGTCTGCGGTCACCGAAATAGGACAAAATCGAAAAGCCACTTTTGCATCATTGTCTCTAAGCAAGCAATTCTGACGGTGTTGGGCACTACATTACAGTGCCACTTCCATGGTACTGTAAAGCAGATGTAAGCTCTGAATGATTTAACTCACAGCACTACAGCATGATACTGTATGATACTATCAGTATCCCATTTATTGCGCTCTAAAGCATCGTACCTCGTTCTCTAATGTCTTACACAACGCAGGAGTGTACGCTCTCAACGTTCATCACGTAACGATTGTTTCAACTGCGCTTTAGTTGTAACACTTTGTGGTGTCGTGAGGTATAAATGTGTTGCTGTTGCGTATGACCCGAACTGCTGAAGCACGACTAGCACAGAAGCCGCATGCTTGTTTTCACACGGCTCATATGTTCAAACACGCTCTCGTGCTTGCCGTCGCACTTGTGCGTGCTTGGTTTACACTGTGCATTTGCTTCCACAACTGGAGCAACTTTCACTATCACCCATACTGTACCAGTTATTCAGACTGTTCGATTTGACAAATGCTCGACAAATATTCCTGAGATCAGAAATGCTGATAATGTGATTAGCTGACAGCTGTATCGGGACCAACATATCATCGAATTTGACATTTATTATTCAGTACATGTACAGTGCCGTGCCTTGCCCGGTGAAGCTCTGGAATTTAACCCTTCAGGTGTGGGTTAACATATATGCATTGACGATAAACGTTTTCAAATGGTTGTCATACTGTATCAATTTCCCTGTTATACATGTACCAGGAAAGTGGAACTGTGCATGTAGTGCTTGAACACCATCAGAATTGCTTGCTCGGAGACAATGAAGCAAAAGTGGTTTTCCGTTTTTGTTTTATTTGGGTGACAGCAGACCACAGCATCTTCAGATACAAGGGCAGATAGAAGGGTAGTAAGAAATGTAATCCGAATATTTCAGGATGTCTGCCGAGGACAGACATTTCTGTAAAAGAGATTGTATTGTATACAACCCCAGAACGAGCAACAATCTCGTCAAAAGCGTACCGTTTATGACAGATTATTATGTGAATTTATGAATGTGGCATGAATGTTCCCTGTACGAAGTTAATTTTAGGAGATGTCTTCCGAGGACAGACGTATACCTCTTGGGAAGACCTGAATTTTTTTGGAATTTCTGATTTTTCAGGAAAAATTCTTGACATATCTAGAAAAGGTCGCATGAAGGTTACCCGAACAGTCAAAAATCAGAAAATATTTTCAGAAAAGATAGACCAAGTTAGATCTCGGAATAACACTGGAAAAAATCAAGAAAATTATAGGGAAATTCTCTAAATTCTATCCGTAGTAGTTACAGCCGTCTGACAGGAGGTCTGATTGGATCCCGTCCATTATACACCGCAATTCATCATATTTATCGCCATACTTTCTGCATTACAAAACTTCTAATAGCTAGTGGAATCTTGAACATTTCATGTTTGTCGTGTTTGTCGTGTTTCTTGCTGGGGATAGGGTTACCATATCACATTCGTGCCACCTCACCTCCTCAGTTTAATGCTAGTTCATAAAATATCTTGCTAAAATATCTAACAAAACTAGACCCCTGTGCAGGGTGATACGAGCTAGTCTTATACACCTTTTTCGATCAAGTGTTGGGATTTCCAAATGAAATGTTGGCAATTCGGTAGGAGTGTTGGAAACCGCGGAAATGGATACTTTCACTCCTGATCCGATTAGCGAGATCATTGTTTTTCGATTGTGAGTTGGCAAAGCACTCCACGAAAAGTCAGGGTGATGTATCCCACGGAATAAAATGTCAAAACCCATCGAATATTTGATGTCCAACACTTCAAGTGAACAACAAACATTTCATTTGAAAACTCCAACACCGGAGCGAAAAAGGTTATTTAATTTGTGATGTTGACTCAAGCTGGGTTTACCATCAGCCCGAATCACTTGATTTACACTGAACTACACTTTGGGCACATCAGCATTTACTTCGGACACAGCCTAAAAAGAAATGGCTAAACACGACACTCAAATCGCAGCATCGCCTGGACGACCTTTGGCGAAGTCACGCGCAAAAACTTCTCCAGACACGATACTCGTGGGATGTGACGCCTAACTTCGTCAAGGAGCTATTCACGCCGTCACCTGCCGCCTCCTCTGGCACGCGCGTGCTCGCGATTATTGACTACTGAACATGTGCACACTCCGAGCCGTGCCGCCGGCAATTGACGTCGTGACTTGACGAAGTTTTGGCTCAGCAAGATGCTTCGCGCGCAGGAGTACCTCGAGCTAGTGCATCATGCGTTCTATACGGAGCGGCCTCTACCTCCATGCATGAACGAGCGAGAGCCAACTCCTATACCAGAAGCCTACGACCCCCCCCCAAGTGAGCAGCGGTGAGGACTCGAGTGTCAACTACCTGTCGATACGCATGCATTTCTCTTCATTAAATATGTTCAAGCAAACTGCTGTTGTAGCCTTACTACCTCGTGTACACAAGCGCGCCAATGCGAGATGTCCAGTAACTTGCCACAGTTCTCAAGAGCATCGCCAGAATAAACTGGCGCGGTCGCTCAACTGTCTAGAGCTCGCACTACACAAAAGATGCTCAGTCTGCTCGCTCTCGACACTTCACCAGCCACAACAGCCACAAGTTGCTCTGAAAGCACTCCGAGTGTCCGAACAGAAAGAGTGACATTCACTAAGCGCAGGGCTCTAGCGCTCCTGTCAGCTTGCTTCATCAGTGTGTTCCCGTCTCAGAGCCGCGTCGTACCACGCAACTCGCAAGCGACGGCGACATTGACGCGGACTTTCCGTGCTTTGGAATGCGGTTACTGCTCGCGTCGTACCCCAAGAGCGACGGAGTGTTTGTCAATGTCAAGAAACCCCGGTGTTTGCTTCAGTACAATTTCCGCGACGTGCCGCTCGCGGTTACCGGTGAGAACAACACCCGCCGCATAGGCATTGAAAGCCTCACGTCCACGTGTGTCGAGTTCACAGTCGCCCTGCCGTCGTCGTCATTGTCGGCTCAAGGGCTTCCCACGAACCGACAACACAAGTGCCCGTCGCACTGATACCCACGTCGCCAAGTCGCAGCGGGCCAGAGATTGTGATAAGAAGTGTCGGTGCGAGTCCGTGCGACTCATTGAAGACCAGAACGCGCACTAGCTAGTGAATTATGCCAACAAATTTGCGGGCGGCGGCGCCTTTGGCGTCGGATGCGTGCATGACGAGATTAGTTTCGTGCTCTCGCCTGAGCTATTGATTGCGGGCCTCATGTTCGTCAAGCTCGAGCCGAATAAACCGCTCGTGATTCACGGCTTGGGGGCCTTTGCAGCGCGCAGCGGCTACGACTCGAGGAGTGTGTTTTAAGTACGATGGTTGTCGATCACATGGCGTAGGAAGTACTCGACTCGAGCTACAGTACATAGTAGAATGGCCAGCAGTGGCGGTGCCAGAGCGCCGTCGTCGTCATCGACGTGGCTAACTGTGGTGACGCTAAGGTGAGCGGCCAGTACTTGCCCGCGCACATCTGGTACGACCTAGTGAATGCCTACGTCGACTTTGTCGACCATCCTGGATGATCAGAAAGTAACAGAGATGTGGATTGAGGGGATCGAGGTGGATTGAGGTTGACAGTTCAACATCCTGCCGAACCTATTCTAAATGTCAAGCCCATTGCATCTGTGTCAGAAGTAAATGTTGCCGCGCCCAGGGTAGAATGCAGTGCTTTTCCGGGCAAGGCACGACATTGTTGTAGATAGTACAGTATGCATTATTTTCAGTTACAGATATTTTAATAAAAATCCTCTACGTATTGAGATAAGGTTGCATGAAGTTTACTCGAATTGCCAAAAATCAGAAAAATTTTTTGTGTAAATTCGACCGAATTTGATCTCGGAAAATGTGAATAACTGGAAAAATCTAGAGAATAAATTACAAAACTAGGCCGGCTGTAGCCATGTAACGACTGTAGGCGAACCCTGAAGTTGCAGCACCCTCCACGTTTCGTGGTCAGTCAATCTTCTCACCAGGAGAACGCACAGAGATCCTCGTGGAAAATGGACCGCACGAGAACTGCGTTTGAAGCCGCTCCTCGGAGTGAGTCGGACGCACTCACACACCAGGATGTGTGTCAAGTCCTGTCCACGACGCTTCATGACCAGAAAGGTGAAGCGCGGAACGATAAGCCACCAGTGATAGCGAAAGAGAACGAGGAGAGGCGAGCAAGCGCCTCGTCAGATCACATGACTGCAAGCTCTTGCAACCTTCCAACGCAATGTCCGCTACTCGCAGGCGACAGTGGGCAAGCTCGGCGCAAGCCCGACGTGAAGCAGAAGCCGAAGCGCGGGACCCAGAAGCAGAACGACGTCCAATTGGCTCCCGACGCCACTCAAACGCACGACCCGGCTCTACCGTCCCAGTCGCAGTTGGTGCAGCCACCTTTGGTGCTGCGCGGCTGGCCGCTCTTTCCGCGTCTGCAAGCTTCGAAGCGCGACAGGAAGAGCAACAGCGGAAGCGGTGACGCAGACGAAAGCGATATCAGCGACGACGACGACGACGAGGACGAGGATGAGAATGCTCGCGTCAGCAAGAGCCCCCGGTTTTCGCTTGCGGACTGGCGGGGCAGCGCTCGCAGCGGCGGTAGCGTCGATGGTGGAGCACGCACTAAGCCAGCAGAGAGAACAGTGTGTGCATCCGCTGTCGCGCCGTTGAAGCTCAGTCTGAGCGCCAGCCAATTGGACGAGCAACGAGCTGGGGCTACTGGAGAGGCTACAAGCGACGTCACATCGGCGAAGGCCACGAAGACCGGCAACAAGACGTCGAGGTACTTACGTGAAATGGACCGACGCGACATCCTCACCCGCATTGGACAGGGCGAGAAGCAAGCGGCGCTCGCGAAGGAGTACAACATCAGCCGCTCCGCGGTCTGCAACCTGCACAAGAAGCGCCAGCAGGTGCTTGCGCGCGCGCATGCGAGTCCGTTCGCCAAGCACCCGAAAGTGAGCCGATCGACAGCCAACAGACCGATCGACACCGACGTGACACTCTTGACGCCGTCGGCACTCGACGGCTTCAACCCGAGCAGCACGAATGACGGCGCGTCGATCGTTAATGACACGTCCGACGGCGGACTCTATCGACTCACGTCGCGCGCAGCAGCAGTCCTGCTTCGCGCTCTCGTCGACCTTGAGACCCGAGCGACCGACTTCCGACGATTCAGTGACCGCCTCCTGCGGCTCGTGCTCGAGGAAGCCCTCGCGCTCCTGCAGATGACTCACCCAGTCGCTGATCTGTCGCTGACCAACGCTCCTCCCTCGGACGACGGCGCGACGTTAGTGCGTCCGAGCTGTGCGATCTCGCTGGAGCAGCGTGGATGTGCGATGCTCGACCAGTTCACGCTGCTCGAGCCCGAGCAACCGACAGGCTACGCGCGAATCGCGAGCAGCTCAGCAGCAGCAGCGGCCAAGAACGGAGAGGAAGCCAACCAGTTGGAGCAGGTGGTCTCTATCGTGTGGACGAATCTGCCGACGAATCTATCGCATTACGACGTGCTGCTGCTTGAGGCGGTGGTGGAGAACGGCGACCTGGTGTGTCACGTAGTAGACAAGCTAATCGCGTTGAGCGCTTCGAGCGGCGGTGGGAGCGCTGTGTGCGAGTCCCAGATCGTGCTCGCTGCGCTCTTTGTCTCGAACGAGGCGATCGAGACGATCGCGCGCTTCCATCCTCGAGTCCGCATCGTAACCGCGGCCAGCGACGAGTTCGCTGTGAACGCTGCTAGCTTCCGGACTCGCTTTGAACGTGAGATGGGCAAGGACTGAGCTCGGCAGGACGAACGAGGCTTGCAGGACAAGACACGAAGCACTGCACCATTCCAGCTAGCGTCCAGGTCCACCGCGATGGATCAACCCTCTCCTCTTCTCGTAAGCAGCACAGCTAGCTGACTGACCAAGACTTCACTCTGATCAGCGCAATCGATTCTACTTCTATGCAACGGAGGCACTTTGCTTTGCCTCCAATGCCTTTCCAGTTCTACTGTCGCTCTACAATCTCAAACCGACGAAGGACACCTCTCGTTCACTGCCATCGACTCAGCTTCCGCCACTGGCTCTGGATGCGCGACGCGAGCGACTCGAACGTCTGGTTCTGTCCGCCTTCCGCCTCTTCTTTCGCGTCGTTCGCCTCCGCTTCCTGCTGCTCCCGCACCGCCTCCGCAATGTCTGCAAGTGGGTCGGCGCCTGTCAGTTGCTTCGTCCGGTCGCCGCTCGGTGTCCGTCGCTGCTGCCTGTGCTGCTGGAGCACAGGACGGCGGTATTGACTCTGGCTACTGCTGCCGGCAGCCGCGTGGGGTGGCGACCGCTGCGAGCTGCTGGTGGGACTGGCGTCTCGCCACCCGCCTGTGCTACTGCTGCTATGACTGCTGGGGTTCCGGCGGCTCCGCTTCGTGTCCTTACTGTACGTCGTGTTCACGAGCCCTTGCTCCACGAGCTCGAGCACGCGCGTCTTGCGCTCTTCCGCCAGCGCGCGCTCGCCGAACGTCGCCTCGAAGCGGAACGAGAGCCAGAGGTACAAGTCGATGATCTGCGCCTTGATCTCGACGTCCCGGAGCGCCTCGGCCGTCTGCGGCGCGTACTTGGGCAAGTAAATGTCGAGCGCCACGCTCTCGTTCCGGGCGTGCGCAGTCGCGTAGTCGATATAGACGCGACGCGCGAGCGGGTTGCGCAGGTTCACGGGCGCCATGCAGAACGTGAAGCGGTCGGTGAGCGTCATGTCGACGTCCCGCAGCAACGCGGCGGCGTCCTTCATGTCGGCGTGGTTGCAGAGAAAGTAGTCGCCGTCCAGACGCGCGAGGAGTACGTACTTGTCGATCAGGTCGCCGAGGTCCGTCACGCCCGGCATCTGCTGCGCGAACGCCTCCATCTGCTCAGACGACGGGAAGAGACCGGCGGACGTGAGCGGCGTCGGCGGCTGCGCGTACGACTCGCGCAAGTACGCCAAGTCGGCGTCCTGGAGACACGTCGCGACGCCGGACGCATACGCACTGCCCGACCGGCCGGCGCGGCCTGCGATCTGCTTGGCGAGCGACGGCGTAATGTCCGTCATACCGCCACTGCCGCCCGTGAACTTCTTCACGGACGAGAACACGACGCGTCCAATGTTGAGGTTCAGGCCCATGCCCACTGCGTCCGACGCGACGAGGATGTTGTGGCCATTGTCGCGCGCGTTGAAGAGTCGGGCTTGCTGCGACCGCGTCTCGGGCGGCAGCTGGCCGTAGATGATGCAGCACGACTCGCCCGTCTTCACTTCGATCTCGCGCTTGATCTGGAAGATCTCGCGGCGCGAGAACGCGACGACGCAGTCCCCTGGCCGCACGTGCCGGTACGACCGCAACGGCTCGTCCGCGATCGCGAGCGGCGCCCGGCGTTCGTACGATCGGAGCTCGAACTCGTCGCCCGACGCTTCGCAGAACTTTTGCACGAGGTGCACGGCCTCGCTCGAGCCGCACACGTGGATCTCGTTCGCCTGGAGCCCAAAGAACGCGCGCGTCCACGCCCACCCACGCTGCGGGTCGCCCAAGAGCTGGATCTCGTCGATCACGGCCACGTCCCAGCGGCGGTTGATGTTCGCCATCTCGACAGTCGACGACACGTGCGTCGCGTGCGGCAGCAGCTTCTTCTCTTGCCCCGTCACGAGCGACGTGTAGAGCCCGTCGAGGTTCAGCCGCTCGTAGATCTCGAGCGCGAGCAGCCGCAGCGGACCGCAGTACAGGCCGCCGTCTGCGCCCGCGAGCTTGAGCCGCTCGAACGCAGCGTGTGTCTTGCCCGAGTTCGTCGGCCCTTCGTGGTACACAACCTTGCGCGTCATCGCAGCTGCGAGCGGGTAGAGCTCGTGCGGCAGCCGCAGGTCTGTGAGCTGCTGTAGCGTGAACGTCGTGTCACTGTCGAGGGCTGGGACGTAGTTCGCGGCCTTGCAAAAGTCGAGGAAGTACGGGTAGAAGAGGAACGACGCGCCGCGGTTCTTCTGTGCGTGCGCATCCAGGTCGCGTGCAAAGTGCAGCAGCTCGCTCGTGTTCGTAAAGAAACGCTCGGGGTTCCGCAGGAACGCATTGCAGAACGCACCTGCAGCCACGGGCCACTCAGCTGGGTTCAGCCCGGCCTCGACTGCCAGCGCCTTGCACTCGTAGTTGCGTGGAAACGACTTCAGGCGCTTGTGCACGGCCTTGGCCAGCTCGCCAGGCCACGTCAGGACATCCGTCGCTACAGCGGACGCAGGAGCTACACACACCACACACGTGAACATCACCACCATGACAATGCGTATGCAATTGTGCACACGTCGCAGACGTACCGGTCGCGGTCGTCTCATGCTGGTGTGTCGAGAAGAATGCGTGCGGCTGCAGCCAGGCGGCTGCTCGAGGAGAGCGGCAGTAAACGGCATTGCGTAGCGGACGCGATGACGCGCGCGCGACAAGCGGCGCCGAGCGGCAGAGTGTGCGAAGCAGCATCCGCTGGTGGCCAACCGAGTTTTGACGTTCAAAAGTTGGCAATGACAAGCTCAGTTGGGGTTTTGATGTACTCATTAGGGTTTAAGAAAGTGAAAATAAGTAAAGCGTAGGGTTTTTCTAAGGGTTTAGAGGGAAAATAGTGTTTCCCTGTACACGGTACAGTTAGGTTAGAAAACAGTTAGAAAACAGTTTATAACAATCTACAGAGATACAGTTAGATAAATTCGTGATGAACAACGGGATCTGATGATCTGATAACGTGATAAAAGAAAAGGATCTGGTTATTGTTTTTTACAAAAACGTGATAAAAGAATGGAACTGACAATTTCCTGGGTTTTATCAGGTCCCTCTGTTTAATCACGCTGTTTTTCAGCATGAAAATCCGACTCACTTTCTTCAGAATAATCATGCACTGGGCACCGCCGCTCGTGGGCGCCGCCGTCGGTGGGCGAGTGCTCGCAGACCGCCGCACCGCCGCCTTTAGCGAGCGCGCGAACCACTCGCACGACGCACTGCGCGTGAGATCCGCGCGGCCCGTATCATCCTCGCGACTGCTTCGAGCAGCAAGCGCACAGCAGGACTCGCCTCCGCTCTTCTACTACGAGGCGCTCATTATCTCAACCGCTCCCGACGAGGACGACGACAATAACGACAACGGCGACAGCGGTGGAGATGCTACGAACGGCAGAAGTGAGGATGCGGCTGCTGCCATTGACACGCTGGAGCTGCAGGTGCTGCTGACGCGCGCTTCAGCGGCAAGGAACGTTCAGCGCTCTGGTGCCTCAAGGACGCCTCTCATGTCGCAGCAGCCGCCCCACCACCACCACCGCCGTCACCCTCCGTCTCATTCTCGTTCTCATTCGCAGCCGTACGCGCGGCTGCCATGGCGCGAGCGTGTGCGACGCGTTGTCCGCGCAAACCTGCGGCGGGAATGCGACATCGCCGAAGAAGACTCCGAGAATGAGGTGGGTGAGAATGAGATGGGTGAGAATGAGCACGCAGGCGCAGAGCGGATGGAACTTGATAGCGGCGACGACGACCGCGGCTTTCAGCGCATGCCGAACCACGTTGGGAACGGCCACACAGCGAGCAGCAGTCGAGACCCGGAGCGAGCCCAGCTGCTCAGCCTCAGCAGCGCTGGAAGCAGCAACCCCAGGGTGCACTACGCGTTCACGCTCAGCTCCCGCACACTGCAGCAAATCCGCTCGCGGAACGAACGGCGGCAGCTGCGGCGGCAGCAGGAGAAGCAGCGCTTCGACCACCGCGTGGCTGTCGGGTTTCTCTTTGCAGCAGCACCACCGAGTGCGTCGTCGGGCTCGCGAGACAGGAGCAGCGTCGCCACCCCATCGTCGTCCAGTCACCCAAGCGCTGGAGCGAGCAATTGCATGCACCCGCTGCTCCGCAAGCCCGAGCGCGAGTGTGTCGGACTCGAAGACCTCGGGCGGGACGTGTTCTCGCTCGCGTACCACGGAAGAACAGGCTGCGTGACGTCGAACGGCCGCACGTTCCTCGAGTGCGACACGTTTGGCGCCGGCGACGTTGTCGGCTGCGGCGTGTTGCTGGACACAAAGACGTTCTTTTTCACGCTCAACGGGCGGCTGCTCGGGATGCTCGCAGCCACAGACGTGCACCACTTGGATGACTTTGTCGACGACTCGCCAGACGACTGTGAAGGATCTGCTGCTGCCGACAGCTCCGATGGCGAGGGGGACTTTGATTCCGACGACATTGACGACAGTGACGATAATGGCGACAACGACGAGGATGCTAGCAATGCGCATCCAGGACGCCGAGACGGACACTCGCCGCTGTTTGAAGACGTGCTGTACCCAGCAATGAGTCTCCACGGCCCGGGTGAGTGCGCGAGCGCAAACTTCGACACGTTCCGCTTCGATCTCGCGGCGTTCGCGCGACAGATCCATAAAGAGCGACAACACGCGCTGCAACTCGAAGTCGCGAGTGCGCGCAAGGACTTCGCGGACACGGACGACCGCGCGATCGACCAGTTGGTCGGGGACTACTTCCTGCATTACGGCTACCGTGAGGCGTTCGAGGCGCTCCAGCGGTGCAGCAGACTCCGTCGAACCGACAAGGATGATGACGCCGACAGTACAAGTGGTCGTGTGGATATGCATATGGAAGACGACGATGGCTCGGATGACTACGTGCGAGACAGCGATCTCAGTACGCTGTCTGCAGCGTCGAAAGGGTCGCTCGAGTTGCGTCACTCGGTGCGCCAGCACGTCTGCGACTACAAGACGCAGTCTGCACTAGCGACGCTGCGTGTCGCGCTCGGAGACGAGCTGTTTCTGCATGAGGCGTCGACTGCGACGCGGAGACATAGGAAAGTACTGTTTTATGCGCGCGTGCTCTGTGTCGTCGACACGCTCGTGGAAAGACGACAGCGGAGCCCAAGCGCTCCGACCAACGCCAACGCCGAGACAACAGTCGCAACCGACGGACACAACGCTGTTTGGAACGTGGAAGACGCGATTCTGTGCGCTCAGGAGCAGTTCGCCAGCTACTCGACGCACTCGCAGGGCCTCGCACGCGTCGCGTCAGAAGCAGATGACGAGCTCGCGGTCGTGATGAGTCTGCTGCTGTATGAGCGTCTGGAGGACGTCCCAGCGTCAAGTGGCGCACGCAAGTTCTTATCGCATGCGTTCCGTGAACACGTTGCCGACGAGCTGAACCTGTTGGTGCTGTCGCATTCGAAAGCACAGTCACGAGCACCATCGACAACAACAAACAACAAGGCGCGCGCGCGACCTAAACGCACGGCCGCTGCGAGCGACGCACCGACTCTTCCCGTCGTCAGGTCGCCGCCGTCCGCGTCCGCGCTGCAGAGCTTCCTGGTCGAGCTGAACACGCTGCAGTCGCAGTGTCTCCGCCACGGCTGCCGTGTGTTCCCAGGGAATCACACGGTGTCGGGTGTCGGCAGCGGCAAGTCGAGGCGCAAGTCGCGGCGTCGGCACCATGGCCGACAATTGTCAGCTTCAGGGGGTGGCAGGTTTGGGGTCGACAACGACGGTGACGACGACGAGGAGGGGGATCACGACGAGCAGATGGTCCCGAGCAGCGAGTCCGGCATGTCGTCATCGTCCATAAGCGAAATCGACGATGACGACGATGAGGAAGAGGAAGAGTAATTGAGAGGAGAGGGCGAGATCGAGAGGCAGACACACCGTGACTGGAACTGGCCGCAATACAGGTACAGATGATAAAGGCAGCACCCCCAACAAAAACACCACCCCCTCAAAAATAAGTACATTTTTTGTAAGATACTTGCACATGGGTACCACACAAAATGAAACGCAAATCTTTTCCAACAAGTCGTAACGCCACACTTCAAACAACTTCCACCAGTGCCGATGTCGCAGCCTTGTCCGTCGTTGTGCACGGCGTGACCGCACACCACAACATCCTCACGTCGCTCCGCCTGCCCGCACCTGGCGCCGAACCGCAGGAGCGTGCGCAGCAGCAGCGCGACAGCGTTGAAAGCCTGTCCATCCCCGCCGGAGGTGACGGGCGCGTCCGGGTGGTGACTGCATGTTTGTATAGGGGCAAGGGTTGGCTGTGAGGGCATCGTGTAGGAGACAGCGATGCAGTACGATCAATACACTCTCTGATTCATCTCTTCACGCCCAAGTGACTTCCTACAGGTTATGAGCCCAGTGAACATGCCGCGTTTCGAGACGATGCCCTCGACCCGCGCGTTGCCACCCACGAAAGGGGTGCTACGGCTGAAGCAAACGGAGGGGCGACGGGCGACGACGTCAGCAGAAGCATGCTCGACTTACTCGCCCGACTTTCGGATCGTCTCTCCGCACTAGAGCGGAGGGGTCAGCACGGTGTGCTCACGCCTGGCCAAGCCGGCCTCGTGACCCCCGCACTCTCGCCGCTAACGCCCTTTCCCAGCTTTCCCGCGCACGAAAGGAGCGATCAGTTCGGGATTGGGTTCGGCGGCATGGACGCCATGCAAGTGAGTGGTCTGGGTGGCAGCTTCGGCGCAGGTGAGCACGTCCCGGGTTCTTTTCGCGCCGCTGCAGAATTAACGCGGTGCAAGCGCAGGCGCCGGCACACCTGCAGCCTCAATCTCAACAGCACCACGAGCCTGGGAACCTCTACCAGGCGCTGCACGCGCAGGAGCAAGTGCTGCAGCAGCGCTACGGGCTCGAGGCGCAGCGTATGCGCAACGAGTCCCAGCAGGAGATGCATCAACAGCAATTCCAGCACGAGCAAGACCACCAGCGCTTGCAGCAGCGCCTCCGGGGGGTGGAGGAGCGCAACCGTCAGTTGGAAATAGGGGGGGCAGCAAGATGCGCGCACGCGCGCCACGGACCTGGACGACGTACCGTACCAGCCGCCACAGCAGCAACATGCGTTCAACGCCCAACGCGCCATTCCCGGCAACCAGTCACGTGCCGATGCTGAACCGTGACAGCGTGCGCGTTCCGAGTGCCGCAGACGCAAGTTGACCATCACTCCCTTCGATGGGAGTGATATATACAAGGAAATTCGCGCTGGCTTTCGCCGCTGGGGCGTGCATTTTATTCAGTGCATCGAGTTGGCTGAGAGGGTACCGATGGCCAGAGATCTACAAGGTCACTCGGCTCGGTGAGTTCCTCCGTGGGAAGGCGCTGAAATACTTCAACCAGCGCGTGGACCACTGGCTCGCCGCGAATTCGACGCTGATCTTCGTCCTGGACTGGATGCTGGAGGCGTACATGATCGTCTTCTCGAAGAAACAGGTAAACAACCTGTCGAAGAAAGACACGGCGCACTCCTGGAACGATCATCTAATGTATCTGGTGGCGGTCATGGACGCGACAGGTGTGGGTCCCGACCTGGTACTCGAGAATATTTTGAAGCACGCGTCGAATGATCTGAAGAGCGTTCTGATGGCGCGGTACAACCCGCTGCGTCTCGGCCACCTCGTTCAAGCTGAATAGATGGTGTTGTTCGCGGAAGCGATTGAGGACGAGAGCAAGGCGAACAGGAACACGGGAAAGAAGCTGGTGAACGCGATCACGAAGACGCGCCGCTGCTACACTTGCAACGAGGTCGGCCACCACGCGAGTAAGTGCAAGAAGTCGAAAACGAAAGGTGTAACGGGCTCTCCTATCCCATTACATGGAGATTGATGTGGACCACATCATCTCGAGCATGTACCACTGGGATACGGTTACCGAGGTGGAATACCGGTATTACCGTGATGCACCCACGTGCATAAGATGACATCATGGGATGATGTCATGGAACATTCCAGCACATAGACACGTGGTGATTCAGAGTAATCATCACTGTCGTAATCATGTGCGGAATGATGGTTCCTGCTCTTGGTGAACAAG
>JAASGD010001002.1:0-14074 GCA_023334115.1 Globisporangium megalacanthum | reverse complement strand
GCGGGATTATAAAATTTTGAATATGGAGCCAAATGTTTTCGCTTGTGTTGTATTGTACACCATACGGTGCCCAAAAACTGCGGTGCTGTATAATACAGCATAATGTATATCTTGATATTTGTATACAGGTGGGAAAAAGAATACTTGAAGCTGGAACAAAGTACCACACTCAAAGTGGGACTCTTTCATATGCTGTATAAATATCCTTCCATTCGATTGGTTCTGCTGTATCCGACATCAAAAATATCGAACATCAACAGAGCACAAACTCTTTTACACTCAAATTTCCTGGTCATTGTGATGCCACGCTCAACAGAGTGGTGATATGTGTACACAGATGCCCGAGATACGCTGACATTTTTTGACATTTTTCAAGATGTTCAACTTTCATACAGAACCAAGCTGAAGTACCGATTTTCAAAAATTTGAGCACATCTCTATGATTGATTTGAGGAAAGGGTGTGCAACTTTCCATGTTTTTGGACCACCTCTGTAAATAGGCGGGATTATAAAATTTTGAATATGGAGCCAAATGTTTTCGCTTGTGTTGTATTGTACACCATACGGTGCCCAAAAACTGCGGTGCTGTATAATACAGCTATCAGGCTTGAGGGGTTAATAGGGGGCGCCCTACCAAAACTAAAAATCTCCTAATCTAATCCTAATGTGGTGCACCCTAATCCTACAAAATGAAATAAAACCAAATCTCCAAACTGCCTGGCCGGGGGTCACTATTTCACACATCCGTGGCTATTCTTGGCGTTCGTGGCATTTTCGGGGTTCGAGGCGAGCGTCTCATCGGTTCTGCAGCTAGCTTGAGCTGGGGCTAACGACGCGGGGTTGTGGGCTGACTCTTAGCGTTTGTCACGTTGACGCTCTCGTTGCTGGCTCCCAGCTCCCTCATCCAAGGCTGTTTTGCGTGCTTCGGTACCCTTTCCATCAACTTCACGGGCTGACACGGGTCATGTCGCTGCTTGAGCGTCCGGTTTTGTGCGGGGACACTGTCCAAGGCCTCGCCCAGACCCATGCTGGTGTTTTGCATACATCCACAAGAATAAATCAGTGAGTGGGGATTCTAAATTTCAGGATCAAGTCGAATGAACAGGAGTTGTCCAGGATTCGGTGACAAATCCTTCAGACGAAACGTTCTCACGCGTGCGCACACTCGTAATTTCATCACCTGTCTGCGAACACGTCATTGGATCTTGTGCCTGCTTAAAGTAGTCGTTACACTTGAGCGGTTAACAAAACACCATCACACATACACGCATAGGCATTAGTTTCAGGACACGCCCCACACACACAACTCGGATGCCTTCTTGGCGCACCTGCTCGCCTGCACGACGTCGGCTGGCCTTTCCGCCGCTTTAGAGTCACCGTGCGTGCTTCTTGGCGTCCATCAGCTACAAAATCGCCAACAGAACGTACACAAGCCCCATTGAGTCATTCAATCCGTCTCCGACCACCTGGTACAGCTCCGAGACGCACTGATATGCTTTCGTACCTCCTGCGAGTGCTCCAGCCGCGTCTATGTCTCTCCGATTCGTTTCGCGTGCGTCCGTGGGGCTTTGCGAGTGCTCAACTAAATCATCTAGTCAAAACCACGTCAAACACATCACCGAACTATCCGAGCAACGTCAGTCAACAGTGAGATGCCTTGGCACGCCTTTGTTACCTGGAGTGCTGCTCAAGGGACGTCCTGGACCCCTACCTGCGTGCCTGCGGGAGCGCCACGTGTCCGATCCCCCATTTTGGTTTGGGGTAAGTGTGCTTGATATGTAAATGCATACCAGCCACTCACGCCCCGTTTTTTTTTCGCTTGGGTAGGTTTACGGACGTTTGTGGCGGGAAGGGTAATATTCCTTACTTCGATCCTGGGCGAGTTCGTATCAGTGATCCTGGACGGATCCTGTTTTACCCACTCTTTTCCATCCTGGACTGAAGCATCGCCAAACGTTTATCCGAAGGCTTTACAACAGTTTGAACAAATGTTTGTCACAAACCTTGAAATGACTGCGAGAGCCTGTCCAATTTGCGAGAGCCAGTGAGAGTGCCTATTAGACGTAAATAGAGTCAATAGAAAATCTCCTTTTCGAGCTCGAGAGGCGCTCGGAGAGCGTCTCGCACAACTCGAATATAGGTGTGGAGTCCACAGAAAAAATTGGGGAGGCTCTGTCGGCACAGCCGAGCCCACCCAAACTCCTCACCAGGCTCTACATTTTCACAGACAGCCAATGAGAGAGCTATATGTGGGACAGTGGTAGCTGATGAACTGGGCGTGAGCGGCAAGTCGATCCCCGTTGTGTTCGCTTCGCCAATACCATCTCACAGTAGTCGAGCAATGACACACCGGTGAACAGTACAGACAACAACAAAGCCACCGTTCACAGCGACCGCCCTCCTGCTCTCACAACGTGTGGTCGCCGCCACGTCGGCTGGCTGCCTGCACAGTTTACTTTGTGGCGTGACTCGCTATCCAAATCTGCTGGCGGGTTGGTGGCGCTGACCACCACTGATGGCGTCCTATACATGCATGTGCTAATCCATGATGACAAATTCGACACCCAGTCAAAATCCCGTCAGCGTCCTTAGCCCATTTAGACGTCCACAGCGAGCAAGATCTGCTGTCAAGGGAGACAGAACTCAGCAGCTCTATTACGCTAATGCTGAACCGCCAGTGCTTACTGGCGTTCCTCAAATGGCGTATCGTCATGGTCCCTGTCCGCGTCAGCGCCACTTTCACATCACAAGAGCAAGCGAGAACCAAATGAGCAGAAAACGTTCACCAATGCGGAACCGCGGCGCGAACATGATAGTTATGAGGTGTATTCAGCTATGAATCCGAGCGGCAATACCCATGCACTAGCCTCCATGCTCCTATTGAAGAATCGGGCCAGCCTGACTCTACACTACAACCACACGGTGTGGGAGGGTGGACGGCTGTACTGCAGCTGTCCGTCGCTCTCCTCGGCTTGGCGATCATCGAACCACTGATCGACGTCACCGCCCGGGAACAGTTCAATCTCGCCCTCAGGTATCTGGATTGGTCACGGGATCTGTGAGGAGGAACCGATAGTCATTGCCGAGTTCGCGGTCTTGACCGCCATCTTGTTGCTCGTCTTGTAATGATGGCGCCACCCAATGACACTGATCGTGTCCGCTACCCGCTGTGACTTCCGGAAGCGATCACCGAGGTGTCGCTGCTGGGTGCTTCGTGCGCTCGCTGTTGTGGGATGATCATGAGGCTGTAGCCAACAACCTATAGCGGCTGAAGCTGGTGCGTACCGGAGGCCATATATAAGGCCCCAGTATTCCGCTTGGTTGTTGGTTGTTGCTGGACTCTTATGCTTGCCGTCCACACAATGTGCGTCTGCCGCATGAATGAATCGATTAGGACGACGACGGACCCGGAGCCGCCAGGTCCCGGGTCCCCTCATGTATCGCCGTCAACAAACAGGATGAACTGCCCGCCGCCAGACAGCAGGCGCTCCAGTGGCGTCACCGCCGGGGCCCCGAATAGCATATTGACTAGCGTCCGGATGACCCGAGCGCGTTATTTGCTTGCTCGGCCAAGACTGGCTGACGCCAGCTAGATCGCGAGGAGCGTTGTGCCGGTGTGCGGCCGAGCAAGACTGCTGACCACAACGCCTTCGTGCTCGATGCTCTCGCCGTTAAGTGCCTCCAGCCGATTGCGCCAGACGCACACCAGGTCTGAACGTTAATGTAGCTTCACGCCGCATGCACCACAGCCTGAATTTGGTCCTGCGTGTCGTCGCCTCTGTCGAGTAGCGGGTCTCCAGAGGTCATAACACCCCAGAGACAAGTTGGCTCCGCAGGGAGAATGAGGGAGAAGAGCGATAATTGTGGAATCGCGTTGGCCACCATCCCGGTGCCAACCCAGCGCCGAATCAGGTCTTCCCAGATCCTCCTTGCTGAGGGACAATCCCAGAAGGTGTGCAGCGCAGTGGCTCTTGTCGTGGACGAGTACTCTGCGTGCGTGCGTGTAAGTTCGTTGTATCGCGAGTTTCACTGCGGCGCCTTGTTCGCTTTGATCTGGAACGGCAGCTGCAGTTTAAACGTGTTCGGCCCTCGCAGCCTAAAGTTCTCTGGCCATGGCTCTAGCGCCACGCCATTATCCAATGGACCGAGAATAAGTAGTTTCGCCGTCGGAGTAGCCGCGGTGCTGTCGCGCAAGGCCGCTCCTGCCGCGAGTCGGGCACGCCAGATTGTGTGCCAGTAGGCCTTCCGAGACATTTACCACGGTTATCCCCCCAGACCCGCCCGAGCCGAGTTTTCCGGGGGGTGCGCGTGCATCCAGACCTTTGACCTCGTTTTCGCTTGCCTTTTTGCGATGTCCGGGAGCTCATTGCCCTTGTGAACGCCGAGCTGGCAGTGAGGGCGGACGTTGCATAGTGCCGGAGCGAGTCATCATCTCTGAGCATCTAGCCGTGGCGCTTTCGAATCTCGATGTCGTACGGGACGAGGTCTGAATCGCCGCGCGTACACTACGTGATCCCTTGGAAGTTGTAGACCATCGCGAGACACACACGCCTGACAATCTGCCTGGAAGCCGCGGTCGTAGCTGTTTGGTCGTTCACGTATGAAAAGCGGAACACCGCGGTCGTAGTCTGCGTCCACTGTGACACATCTCCCTAAGTGCTCGCCGTTTGCATCCATGCCAGCTTCGACAAGCGCATGATCTCGCTACGGTGGTTGAGCAGCCAGCCGTAGTGGCGCACGGAGCAGTATTGTAGCCAAGTCTCGCAATACACGCCTTGTTTCTAGCAGTTGGGGCACTCTCTCGTAGCGGACCCGACAGCAGTGTGCGCACATCAATGATGAGACCGCTCCCGTGCCAGTCAGAGTTGTCTGCGTGCTCCGCGTGGCGCGGGGCCGCTGTCGCCCACCGCGTGACACTACCCTTATCTTCGGTTAGCACTGCCGTCCAGTATGCTGCCCGCACGGCGGTTTAGCAATCGTCCACATTGTCACAGCGCCGGTCGCTGGGTCAGTGAAGGTGCTTGGGCAGAGGTAGACTGCGCCGGATCGATCGGTGAGCACCCCCCCCACTAGTCGTCGGAAAGCAGAGGAATCGCTTGCCCAGGTACCGATAGCCGCCGTCACCATCGTATGGAATTCGGCTTTGACGTTGGGTACGCCAAAATCCACTTCTCGCAGTAATAATTATGCTTGTGGCCAGCTGAACCACGGTCGTTTCCGGCGCCCTTCATGGGATCCCCACACCACACTGCAGGCGACTGCATGAATACTCTGTAAGGTGCTCGTCGCCGGGCACGCGTGACGCGCGACAAACGCAAGCTTGGGGGACATGATGGCGAGCGCGATCTCGGCGCGCTGTAATACCTTGTGAGTTGTGGTTCGCGCTTGCCGCAGACAGAAATGCAGTGCGTCGACCATGCCTTCCTAGTTCGTCAGCTCTGCTACCTCGGTCACGACTTAGATGCCCAGGAAATGGCAGGTGACGTCGCGCGTCAGTATCGGGATCTCGCCCGCGTCTGCTATGCCTGGCTTTGCACCCCAGGCGAGTCGAATCGCCACCGTCTTCTTAATGTTCACCCGCAGGCGCGATGTATCCCCAACGCATCAAAAATGGTCACACAGGCCAGTGCCATTGCGAGATCCTGGAAGTACACTGCCGTGTCGTCTGCGTACCCCGCCGCCCGACGTTCTATGCCACCGCCAATGCTGACGCCACGTATGCCGTCAGAGCGCTCGAGTCGCCGATAGGGCACGTCGATCGCATCGATAAAGAGGAGCGGCTCCAGGGGGCACCCCTGTCGAATGCCACTTGTGGTTGCCACCGGCCACGAAAGAAAGCAATTTACAAGAAAGCGGCCGCATTGCCTTGGTTCACAACTGCCACCTTGGAAAGCCACGTCTCACGAGAAACTCGGTAAGGAAAGCTCTGCTGGCGGGGTCGTACGCCCTCTGGAAGTCGAGTTGAAGGAATTCCACCTCCTCCTGCCGGGTATCGTCGCTATGACCGCCTGTGCCGCCAGGAGGGTGTCGATCGTGGTGTTTATGGAACGACCATGCAACAAACCCGCCTGGTGGTTTTGAATGAGAGCCGGTAGCCTCGGGCCGACACGCAGCGCGAAGATCGGTGTGAAAAACATGTAGTCTCAGTTGAACAGGACTATTGACCGATGGTCAAGACGGGTCGTTGACGAAAGCGACTTCTTCAGACAGTGCACATTGGCCATGACGAAGTATACTGGTGTGACTCCAGTACCGAGCCACACGTTGAACAGCGGCACCAGAACCGAAAGGAGTTTTTCCCGAAGTCCCAGTAGAAGTCGTTCGGGAGCTCGTCGGGTCCCTGGGCTTTCCCCCGATTGCAGAGTTGCACAGCCATATCCACTTGAGCGCTGTCACCGCACTCCCCAGACCCTCCAAGCCGGTCGCCGTTCCTGGCATCCCCACGCTCACATGGTAGCTGACAACAGAGTACGTATCTGCGTGTCTTTGCTGCATCGCGCCGGCCCAGCCCTGAGCCATGACGTTCGCATATTGCGGCGACGCGAGCCCGTCTGTGCATGCACCTAGTGAAAAAATTGTGTTGTCCACGTATTTCGTGGCGATCCGGTTGAAAAAGTCGCGCGCGGAGTCGCCGACCGGTACCGCGTGTTTGCACCGCAGCCGGTTGCTTCTGGTTGCAGCCTACTCCATCTTCGCTACAGCGAACCTCCCCCATAGCTCTAGCAAAGAAAGGTGTCCGCCGCCCCGGTCGCGCATGGGTGCCTGTCGTTCCTCGTTCCGACGATGCGAGTGCTGTCGTTGCAAATTCATGACCTTAGCTTGGCATTCCTTAGTCACCAACTTGAGCAACATGCGTACACGCACGTTAGCCTCGACCCACCACCGACACGCCGCCACTTCGCGCTGGTTCTCTGTGCAAGCTGTCAACACCTCTGTCAGCTCGTCCAGAATGCTGAAAAGTAGCTCGTTGACCTTTATGTTTGCTGTGACAGCGGCCACCCCAGGCGTTGTGTAGGATTTGGGCTGTCTCTAGTGAAGCGTACGCGTATGTGAGGTGCTGTGGTACGCATCAACACCCCAAGGTGGGCAGTCGGCGGGGCTGGAACGACGACTTCGAAGTGGCACACTCACGCCGATGGTGTATCGGAAGTGAGCAACTAGTCGAGCCGGCTGCACGCCTCCGTCCCGGTGTGGTCTTGGTAAAGAAGGTGTGGTGGCGATGGGTCACGGAGTTCTGACTTGCGCCGTACTTCGACTCGGCGTGGGCGCCAATCTCCGCACG
This sequence comes from Globisporangium megalacanthum, assembly GCA_023334115.1. NCBI lineage: Eukaryota > Oomycota > Peronosporomycetes > Pythiales > Pythiaceae > Globisporangium > Globisporangium megalacanthum. The sequence goes on along the minus strand of JAASGD010001002.1, from coordinate 6,792 downwards.
CAGCTCATCTAGCTAGCCGTCTGCGAGTTGCCACCGCCGCAGCTCGGGTGAGTCGTGGCTGGCGACGCTGGCGGTTCTGGATCGGTCGTAATCCGGGTACAGTGTGCAATTGAATACGCCAACCACAAATACCGGGCCGTCCGTCCAACTCTGTGAGTTACTCGTGCATTACCGCGAAGAACCGCTCCCTCTTTTCTGTTGCGCTTAGCCTATAGACGTTGACGAACATGACTGTAACTCTATGCACCTTCGCTGTAGCATCCATCCACTTCGGCGTCCATGCCGCCTCGGAACTGGCCGAAGCTCGTTCACCCCGCCAAACGGATTGCACAGAATAACCAGCCCGCCGCTCTGGCCACTCTCTTCATTGTGGTATATTCAGTTACGAGTCCGAACAGTAAAATCTATGCTCTAACCTCCCGTCCCCATCGGAGTTCGGATCAGAGTGCGAGTGACTCGCCACGCCGTTACACTACACCTCGCTCTCGCGGGCGGCTGGCTACCGTGTGTCTCTGCACTGGGTCGACAGCCTTCTCTCTATCCAGCTCCTGATGTCGCTCGTGAGTAGGGCCTGGATCTCAGTTGCCGCTGGTCGTTTGCTGGGCAGTTCTATCTGTGAGGAAGCCTGCGGGCCCATCGCAATGTTGGCTGGCCTTTCTGCCATCTTGTTTTGCGCTCGATAGTGATGGTCCCATCTTGTGATGTGCGTTGTGTCTGCCAGCCGACGCATCTGCAGGCAAAGGATCGCCAGGCCAGCCGCACTACGGGGGAACATGCTGGCGCTGTTGCCGGATTATCATAAGACTGTCTCCAACCATGTGTAGCGGCTCGCAGCCATTGAGCTTGGCGTACCGCAGCCGATGCAGCAGTCCGTATTACTCAGCTAAGTTGTTCGTCGTACGGGGGTCTGAATTGGCCATGCTCGCGATCCACGCGGTGCTTGCTGCCCAGGTGATCGTATCCACACGTACGAGCACCGACCCCGACCCGCCGGGTCCAGGGGCAACCCTGGACCCCCAGTCGAAAAAGTGCACATTGCTCGTGCTGCGTGTTGATGACCGCGTCGTCGCACCGTCTCACCCTATAAAAGAGCTTGCTGGCAATGTGTCGGACGATGTGGGTGCGTGCACGCCGCCACTACTCCTTCCCCGTTAGCTCAATATGAGAGGCCACCACTCGCAGACCTGCCGTACCCCGGAGCTCACCGCTCTGCTCCAGTTGTGCCGCCAACGCCGGTCCACCGTCCAGAGCCACCAACCAGCGTCGCCAGATACACCCCACGGTGGCCGCGCACACGTACGCCCGCGCTGCCTGTTCTGCGTCGTGCACTTCGTCGAGAACTGCCTCGTTCTCCCCTAGAGCCGGGAGATCTGCGACCATACTGCGCCACAACCCAGGCGGCGTAGATGGGATGGCAAGATTGAAGAAGTTCGCAGCCTTCAACTGATCGTTCCGGATCCCGAGATCGCCCCATGCCTCTCGGAGGCGCTCCCATTGCCTCCTGCCGTGCGGACATCTCCAGAAGATGTGTTCACACGCGGTTGATGTTCCGATTTCACAAGGGTCGTGGGGCACGACAAATCCGAGTCGCGTCTGTTCCAAGACGACACGTTCTTGGCTTTCAGGCGAAACAGGAGCTGGCGCTCGTGTTCCGTCATCCCATAGACTCGTAGCGGTTTCTTCCAGTGCCACGCCGCCAATCCATCGCCCACGGCGCTCTCCTCAGTTGTCCCGCGTTCTCTAGTGGCCGCTCTCGCGTCACGTGCGCTTTCCCCGACCTTGCGTCTCTGGCCACGAAGGTGGAGTTTGTATCGTTTGCGTCGATGCGGCGTTCTTTGCTTGCCTGCCCAAATCCGGACCAGCCGACAAACGCGTGGATGTGCCAGAACGCAACTTGCCCAGACGCCCGGATGTGGCGTGTCGCAACTCTGTCAATTTATGAGGCGCGTTTAATGTTGGCGGAGGTGGTAGTCATCTTTGTGTCGATGTGCGTGAAGGTCGCCTCTCCGCTGGGTCGCCGCTCGTGATGCTGCTGAGCTGCCTCGCTATACGGCCTGATGTCGTCGGCTCGTGACGGCAGGTACAGAATGTTAAAAAGGAAGTTATAAGTCCGAGTAAAACACCGTTTTCGCCATGCTCGCTTCTTTGCCGCCGTGATGTTGCACCCCGCTCTATTCTGAAAATGGAGGACTCCAGCTACCTTCCATTCCCATTGAATCCCTTCACCAAGCACTTGGCGCCGGCCAGAACGCGAACGGACGTAATCGTAAAACATGGCCCTTGCGATCGTCCAGCCAGCCATCATGCTGCGTGTAGCAAAGTTGAATCCACCAGGTGCAGCACGCGCCACGTTCTTTACAGTCAAGTTGTCTCTGGGAAAACCGCCGCTCCGGCCTATCCCCTGGCTTCAGAGAGAACGAGAAGTCTGGCTAGCCGCTGGGTCGCATCCCCAGCTTCCAAGGCGCTGTCCCGCTCGACACATGTACATCACCCTGTCTGAGTGCGTCTCCTACAGCAACACGACATCGTGCTGTCCCGTCTTATGTGTACCGCGAAGGTATCTCAACTAGTCCGCCGCTCATTCCGGTCTCCCCGCAAGCCCTCGTACGTTCTGTGTCATGACACCGACAGTGTCCTCCAGCGTGCGGTGCGTACGCCGAGCTTCCATGCTCGCTCGATGTCGTTCGCGAATCACTGCCGTGAGTCGACTAAACTCGACGCGGCGGCGCTCGCCGCTTCAGCTACTGCCACGTCCGAAAAGAACTCCAAGAGCGTCTGCATTTTAGCCGCAGTCCCGTGCGAGCTTGCTGTTGCAGCGCGCGTGAAGCCTTGGCAAGCTTGCGTCACCATGGTCCCTGGCGATCCCTTCGTCCGAAAACCGCCACCCCCAAGTCCACCGCGTCCCGGAGGTCTCGTTAGCGTCGTGATTTGTCATGGAACCGCAGACGTGTTCCCGGTCGCACACGGGCCGTACGGACCGTCCAGACAGCAAGTGAGCTAGTCCATGCTGACTTTAGTATTCCGCGGACCCGGTGATGACCTGGTTCCTGCGAGCGATGCTCTCGGCGCTGTCTCATCGGGTTGTAGTAGTGATGCACCCGGAGGCAGCATGAGGGCCACCCCGATCTCCAGAAGTCCGGTGGGATGCCGCCGGGTTAACCGCGGCGCCAACACGACCGCTTCGGCTCACATCGCCTCCTTAGGTAACTCAGATAATGTCGGGCGTACAGCCACGCCAAACAGTGCCGAGCACTCGAGGGTCAGTCTGGTGCGAACGCCTTTACTCGTTCACCCCATCCGCTGCAAGTGGCGTTCGTCGAAGCCGACGTTCGAAGGGTAGAAGAGTTTATGAGAATCGCTCGCACATTCATGATTCGCTGTACCTGCGTGCGCATGACGGCGCCGACCACACTCGACATGTCATTGCCCAGCAACGCCAACGCGGGCTTGCCCACCCTCATATTGCTTTGCGCGGCATCGCATGGCAGCTGCGGCAGGAAGAGTTTGTCCTGTGCGGCTGTCACCTGCGCGTAGCTTGGCATTGCTGAGCGACACCATCAGGGGGTTCGAAACCGTCGTCGTGGGCTCCACGACGCGCACACACATGTGCATGTTAAGTTTGGCGCGCACTGGCGTACGCCCTCCTACAACCACGAGAAGCGAAGGTGCGTCTTGCGTCTTTTGTCTTTGTCTTCAAAGACGCTGCTGTCGGTGATGACTTTGCCGTCATCTCCCGCAGCTAGATCGCGAGCGCGAACTTCCTCTCAAGTTGGGCGTGTCGTTCAGAGCCCCGCCATGTCGAAGCCGTAAAGGTGCCGCCATCGCGCGCCCAGCTCATGTCCCTCTTGCAGCACGCACGTTCTCGCAAAATATTGTTTTTTGCATCCGTCCAAAGTTGTTTGTGGACAAAGTTATGTGACGCTGCTCGAAATGTTAAGATAAATTTAAAAGGCGGGTGCTACAATTTAGGATTCCTCTAGGTTCAGAAAATACCTTCTTTCACGTTTTGTACGATCGATCCAGGATCCATTCAGGATTTGCTGCAACCACAAAGAAACGACGAAGAACCAGAGATCAAGTGAAAGATACGCCCAACATATCGAAAGGACGCTGAAATGTGATTTCGTAAGTTACAGGAGGTACTGCCGACCTTGTAAACTACACTTGCTTCATGTGTTGTTTAGGTTTTCTAGGCACGTGTCCATGTGTCAGTCGATTTGATGCCAAATAGCTGCGTCGGCACGTGATACATGTACGCGGTAGATGTACGCGGGTGACAAAGGTGGTCTGCGACCTCGCTATAATCATATAGCGCCCGTTGTACACTTGCTAGTCTCAGGATGCCAACCACACAACGTGAACGCATACATTTACCCATGCCACTAAGTGCTTTGACCTCCTAGAATAAATCGGAAAAAGTCGAACCTGCATGCGAGTCGCGCGTACAAGGTCATGTCTGTCGGTGCCGTATCGTCAACAGCGCGCCAGAAATTCATCCCAACGAAAAAGCCACAGCTGAAGCTGTCATACTGCAGGAGTGAGTTGACAGCGACGACGCCGTAGCCGGGGGCGACTTGCCGACGAGCGCGCGCGCTGCAAGATCCAGTGTTGCTTTGTAGGATCAACTATTGAGAGAGTCGTACTATCCGATCGTCTGGTTTGGATGTCGACGATTGTCCCGCATTAGTGCTGGTTGCCAAAGTTCACTGGTAGCATCACTGTCGCTACCGTCCCTCCTCCCAGTGCCGCTGAGATGTTTGCCAAAATCACTGCCGGTATGCGTACTCGATTCAGACCCCGTGCACCAGCCAACGCGAGCGGCAAGAAACCACCGAAGCGCGCCAATCGGTGTGTCTGCTCTATGCGCTCGCACAACAACTGGAAAGCGGCGTCGTTGATCCACGCAGGTGGTTGAAGTAGGTACAGCGCCGAGACGTGGTAGTCGGCCACAGTTTCTGGAAGTACGGATTCGGGATACATGGACGATACCTGGACGGCGATCGACATGACTGCCTCTTGATCGCTTGCTGCGACCACACTCGCCACGTCTTCCACGAGCCACTTCGCGAACGCAGTGCCGCTTCTGCACAAAGTAGCGAGATTCGTGAAACGCTGCATCGCTTCGACTTGGTCTCGCGAGAACGTCCCCAATCCAGCGGTCGTAACAACCTCGATAAGAGCTGTCGTGTCGCCTTGCGACTGGCTGCCCTGGCTCTGGTTTGAAACCGAGATCGCATCCTTGGCCTCGTTCTCAAGCGGCAGCAATGCGACACACGCTGACAGCAGCCGCTCCGGCAGCAAGTAGAATGCGTCGCGGTTCAGCACCGGTTTGACCTTCTTCTGGTACTTGGGCCTCTTATTAACGTGGTCTGCGAATTTGACCGGGATAGAGTCCAACCTGTGCGTGGCTTCTTCCCAAGGTCGCTTCTCCTCGTCCAAAGCGTTTGCGACGTCTTGAAGAGACACTTCCCTTCGTTCCTACAGCATCACCTCTGCCGCGTTAAATCGTACTCGGTCAACCTTCTCCTCATACTAAGTCTTCTTGCGATCAGTTCTCTGTCGGCCTGTCTTGCTTACCTTCGGTCAGGCGGATGCGAACCAGCGTGCTCGTCTTCGCAGAATCGAAGTCATCCTCATCACTTAGCGGGTCCAGGATTCGTCTCATATCCGAGCTCGATCGGTCCAGGACTTGTCCAGGATTCGGCGGGTTCTCGCACTCCACAGTCTGCGCACTACTATCTGGCGGCGGCGGGTGCTCTGGGAGATTGTCTTCGTCTTCGGGCTCCTGCGTCAGAGTAGCTTCCATTTGGACCGGCTCGTCCAGCACGACTTGACTTGTCCGGACCATCGCCACATCGCCAAGCTTGTGCGAGAAGAGGCTGTGCGCCTGCGAGGGCTGCGTCGCCACGTCGACTTCCTCGTCGCCGGACTCCACTAGCTCCAAACGCACGCGTTTTCGCTGTCGGACGTATTTCCACTGCTCGAGCAAGAAGGTCAAGTACTAGTCGTACTCCGTCTCATCCTCGATGTCGGCAAGCTCGGATGAGATCATATGCGTCGCGCGAACAGCGTCTCGATACCAATCGGCGGCTGTCCGCCGAGTCGGCGACAGATTTTCACCCACGAACGGTTTGATGGGCACACTGCGCACACTCGTCAGTTCTGCGGCCTCACCCACCCACCTGTCCAACCATGCGCAACAAATCCTGAAAAATTCCTGGATGATACAGTCAAATCCTGGACATCTTCATTGCCGCAGATACCTCGTATCGATCTTTCCCATACGAATGAGCGAGCCTTGGCCTCCACGATGCTTCCTGAACGCGATCATGTGGCGACACGGGAGCTTCATCGCACCGCGAACACGCAGTTGCACGACCAGTCCTCTGTGCGGACTGTGTGCGAATAGTGCTGTCCCGCGATGACGACTGTCTTCTCCTCTTTGTCTTAGTGGTACTGGTACTCCGCGTGCTTTACCATCGCCACGGAGTACTCAGGCTCGATTTGCTCGGCGACAAAATGAGTGGTAAACCGTAGTACTTGCACCATCTCTTCGTCATAGTTGGCGTTGGAGTACCGCCCCGGTCTGAGTCGCTTGTAGGTGTACTCCTTCTCACGACGACGTGACGACGCGACCAGTGCCTCGAAGCACGCTGCCATGCTCCCGCTCCCGCTGATACCGTCCTTCAACTTTCCATAGAAGCTCTCCAGTCTGTTGTTCGTATGGTTTTTAAGTGCGCGAGTTTCGCGCGACGATGCATAACCCACTTTGCCTGGCACGTGAGCCAGTTC
>JAASGD010001001.1:0-14076 GCA_023334115.1 Globisporangium megalacanthum | reverse complement strand
CGAGAGCCAGGTGTGAGGGCACTTCCTGGGTATACGAGGTGTGTGTCCCCTTCCATATTGAGAGACTGAATAGAGACCGGGTGCGAAGGCGAGAGACGTACTTCGAATCGGGTTTTGAACCAAGTGAACGTCTTCTTGTATCGCTTGACCAAGTGCCGAGTCCGGTTGGAAGTGTTCCCATACAGATCTCCTGGCTTTGAAAGGACTACGTAAAGGGTACACAACTGTGAAAGGGCTGACCTTGTGAAAGAGAGAGAAGAGTCTGCACGTACATGTTGATTCCCGGACCCAGGTGTGAGTCTGAGTGTCTAGTGTAACCGCATTCCCGGAGTGCTGTGTGCTGACTCGACCCCAGTTAGCGCAACCCCTTCGCTTCCCGGTTATCGTTGTCGATTGAACTACATCCGCTTCATCACCTCACTCTGGTACCAGAATCGTACCAAGATCATCGCCAAGACTACCGCGGTGGCCGGCCTTTACCAGTTCGAAGCTGAGGTGAAGGCCGTCACGGCCATGAGTCTGGCCGCCACAGGTAAGGACTAGTCGTTCATGCTTTGGCACAAGCGCATGGGACATCCTAACTTCTTCTACATGCAGGCAATGCTTAAACAGCAGATCATTGCGGAGGACTTGAGCGCCCCAGACATCAACATCCAGCGCCTCGACCAGTGCTCCTCCTGCATATACGCGAAGTCGCACAGACAGCCGCTCAATAAACGTACTGTTGATCGTGCCAAATTCCCATTGCAAAAGGTACACACCGACATGAATGGTCCTCTACAGATGCCAACACTGTCGGGTTGCCAATATTTTCTTACATTCATCGATGACGCGACGCGATACATGTTCATCTACTTCATCAAGAGAAAATCACATCTCTATGAGTGCTACGATGACTTCAGGAAAATAGCCCTGTCAGTCTTTCGTCAAGACCTGTGTACACTTGAATCGACTCACAACCTCTATAGCGAAGAGATTCAAATCCTCCAGGCGGACAATGCCCGTGAATACGAAAAGCTTGGTAGAATGATTCACAGCAAGTATGGCACACATGCTCAGTTTACAAATGCTTACACGCTCCAACAGAACGGCGTTGCTGAGCGCCGCATGCGCACGCTACTAGAGTGAACCAGAGCGATGCTTCTGGACGGAAGTCTACCGAAAGCGCTATGGGGAGAATGCGTGGCGCATGTAGCCAATCTCTTGAACATGACAGCAAGCCCAAATACCGGGAATAAGTCACCCTACAAACTGTGGTTCGAAAAGAAACCCTCAGCGCAGTACCACCGAGTCTTCGGATGTACAGGATACGTTTATGTCCCTGAACCGCACAGACACAAACTAGAAGCACGAGCAAAAAAGTGCATGTATGTCGGCATACTGTACCACAAGTAGAGGTATCGCCTGATTGATGTGTCAACAGGACTGGTCGTATACAGTCGAGATGTTACCTTTAACGAAAAAGAGTATCCGACACTACAATTTCACCAACAAGATAAAGGGAGAGCAGTTCAGGAATCCTAAATGCAAAGCGTAGCAGCAACTCCTCAACGACAACAGCCACAGCCAGTGCTACCACTGTTGAGAGAGATAATTGCACAAGAATACTCATTCCATGCAAACACCGCTCCAAAGCGAAAGCGAGATGACAACGACTTTGGAGACAACCAGTGTGCAGACCCAGAGGCAGACTCAGGCAGAAGAGATCTTGAGCAACTTGGGGATACATCCTTTCATTACACTCAGCCAAGGCAACGAGCCAAAATCATACAGGGAAGCGATGTCCTCAACACACGCTGAAGAATGGAAGAATGCTGCGCTAAGTGAATGCGATTCTCTAATGACGAACGACACTTGGGTTCTTAGCCAACTTCCTCCACATCGAAAAGCCCTCAAATGCAAACGGGCTTGGGCACTGAAGTTTACAGGAGATGGCAAATTAGATGGATACAAAGCACGACTTGTGATTAAATGATTCCTACAACGCCAAGGCTTTGACAATGTCGTACCTGCAGCCCGGGGAAGCTCTGGAATTGGGAGATGTTGTTCATGTTTAGGCTATCTGTAAAGCTAAATATTGGGCTGACCAGCAGATACTGCAACCGAGCCGCGGTGCGCACCCGCTGTCATGGAGTGTAGGTGTTGTTGGTCGTATTACAATCGCTGCTGCCTCAAACTAGTGATATACTGCGTGTTCTGTTTGGCAATGCCATCTCTGGGCGCAGGACGCGTTATGAATGTGACGACCGCGGTGTTGCACAACGCGAACGGCCAGCGAGGGAGTGGAGGCGGGCGAAGCACTCGAGCACTTTCCGCTTGCAGATGTAAAGCTGATACGAACCACATATCAGGCAAACCGCATCGAAGTCTCAGCACAGAGTTGAGTGGTGCTAACACATGGTATAAGTGATGTCATGGGTACCGCACATCGCTGGCGTTGCGCTATCAGAATTGTATGCGTCTGCAAGGAGGAAACTGGCTATGTAATTTGACAAGGTTTTCGCTTGTGATATGCGCGCACCACCTGCATGACCTCGTGTCGGTGTATGATGACGACGGCCCAATTGTGGAACGCGAACGCGACTGGTGGCAACACCATTGAGCCGCGAAAACGCAACCGTGGTTCGACGGCTTATCCACATGCTACGACGTACCCCTACTGAAGGAAGATGATCATGGCGCAGCCGCATCGAAGTTGTGTGGACGTGAGTGCCGCGCAGGAGAACCCTGACAGCTCTAGGTTCAAAAATCGTTTGGGGTAGACGCTGCACGATCTCCAGTCTATCGCGCTTCGCTTTCGTCCCGACGCACGTTCCCACGTCCGCAAAGCACTTTTGTTCGCATACATACGCTCATACACTGACAGCGCTGTACGATACGCCAGAGACACACTCTGTACATCCACACTGCAAGCACACAGCAGCGCAAAACTCTGTCCGCTGTCCACTTAAGGTGACGTGCACCACTGCGTCGGCGAAGCACGAGCTGCTGCACTCTAGACGCACGGCGAAGCACTGCATCGACTCTTTGCTGCAAAATGGCATCCTCCAACGCATACTGCCGCTTTGCTACACAGCCCGTCCCTGTCAGTACCTGAAACCTCTTAACTATTTTTTCTGCTTCGAGACTCGGGTGAGAGTGGTCCTTGAGTCCACATTCTCATGAACAGACTGTCATGTTATGCACATGATTCGTTGGTGGTAGATTATTTCACCTTCCGATAGAAGGGTATGAATGCGGTGAATGGTAAATAAAAATCGAAGTTAACCGGATGTCTGCCGAGGACAGACATTTCTCTACAAGAGCGAAATGCTTCTTCTCTTCCCGAACGAGCAACACCCTCCTCAAAAATGTACCATTTATGTCCTATAATTTGGAGAAAATAGATATGTGGCATGTATGTTGCTTGTCAAAAATGATTTTGGGGCGATGTGTTCCAAGGATAGACATTTATCCATCCTGATCACTACGAGCGACGCAAAAATATTTTGACTTTTATAATCAAGCAATAAAAATCAAGAAAAAAATCCGAAAATCAGGTTTTAATGTTGGTGTGGTCGCCCGAAGGTGAGCCGAATGGTCAAATGTCGGAAAATAAGTTCAGGATCACGAGACCATCTCAGATTCGGATAAAGCTCTGGAAAATTCTAGAGAACTACTCCGAAATCTTCGCCCCTGTCATACGCATGGAGGTTTTCCGCCTTTTACTGACCCTTGCAGCCCTTTTTGACTACGAGATCCATTAAATGGACGTTAAGACTGCTTTCCTGAATGGCTTGCTCTCAGAGAAGATTTACATGGAACAACCCGAAGGGTTCGTCCGACCAGGTACTGAACACCTGGTATGTAAGCTCTTGAAGAGTCTTTATGGCCTGAAACAAGCACCGCGAATATGGTATCGCACGCTCCGTACATTCCTGGAAACACTTGGGTTTCGGAAGCTAATCAAAGATCAATGCGTCTTTGTGGGCACCATAAACGAGCAAACATGCTGTATCGCTGTGTACGTGGATGATTTACTTATAATCTGTCCCTCTCTCAGCCCGACGCAACGCATCAAATCCGCACTGAACATGAAGTTTACGATGTCGGATTTAGGGGAGACACGCTACTTGCTCGGTTGGAACATTGTTCGAGGCTGAAAGCAAAGGGCGATCCACATTCATCAGGAGAACTATGCAAACACCGTGCTAAGAAGATTTAACCATCTGGATACACAGGCAGTGTCAACACCAACAGATAAAGCATTGTACTAACACAGGTAATGGGTCCGAATACAGAAGAGGAAACAGCTGAGATGGCAAGTATTCCATACACAGAGACCAGACCTCGCATACTTCCTCAGAGAGGTAAAGCGGTTTCTCGTTAATCCAGTGAGAGAACACTGGAACTCTGTAAAGCGCGGACTTAAATATCTGAAAGGTACAACTACCCTTGGCATCACCCTGGTGGTAGAGAGAACCTGAAGCTGCTCGAAAAGAAAATCTTCCTGTCAGCATAGACGCAGACTACGCAAATTGCAAAGACACCAGACGATCAATCGGTGGTTTTATTACGTTATTGTGCAACAGCCCGATCTCGTGGCAATCGCGGAAGCACCACACAGTTGTGTTCTCGACAACAGAGGCAGAATACATTGCCTTGTGCCATTGTATCCAAGAACTGACTTTCCTTAGATACTTATTGGAAGAACTTGGAATCAAGCAAGCTAATGCGATTGAGGTCCACGAGGACAATCAAAGCTGCATCAAGCTAGCAAACAACCTGGAGCTGCGTGGTAGATCGGAGCGCATTGATATCCGATACCATTTTGTACAAGAGAAAGTAGAGAGAAAAAATTCGAGATCTCATACTGTAACACCAAGAATATATTATCGCATATATATTCGCAAAGACACTGGCGAAACCCCAATTTATCAACCTTAGAGAGAAACTGGGAATGCGTACCGGAGTACCAACACAGGAGTAACTAGTAAACACAGAGAACAAGAAGAGAAAGCACTCTAAACACAAAGAATCAATACATCGAAATTTCATTACTCGTTATGCAAATCACAAGCTCTCACTCGCTGTGATACTGTTAATGCAACTTTGCTCCTTTCACTTGTGGCGGATGATTGGTAGGACAAAGCGGACTTCGTTGATCCACTCGCCGTACGCGTCCTTGGAGCCGAAGTTCCCGATCTTCAAGTAGCTCATGCCACCACCCGAAGTGGGCTCGACGATGAAGTACCCACCCTCCTTCACACACTTTGCGAAGCAGTCGCCAGCGACCGGCATCGAGTCGTCGTACGCGCTGACGAGGTATATCCCGTACGGGAGCGCCGCCATCAGCAACTTGTCGACGCCGTGGAAACGGGAACCGAGCGTGTTCTTGAACGCCTTCCACTACACTTTTACGTTGCGGCGCACGAGATACTTCACAAACTCGTGAACTGTTTGACGATCAGCCCTGTCATCCAACGTTCGCCCAGCCAACTCCTCCTCCCTCTTGAATTCGTCAAAGGCGCGGTCGTACTTGGCGGTGTCGATGCCAGCAAGCTCGAGCGCAAGACGCAGGTTTTTAAAAACGCACGTGCCGTCTTCATCCGCGGTCACCCTCGGCTTGAGAGACTTTACGAACGAGTCAAACGAGACCCCATTGGCCCGAACCCGCTACCAACGGTCGACGAGTCGGCATTCTTCAACTTGACCGTCCTGATGAAGGCGAGCCCACCGATCCCACGAGTCGGAAAACTCGTCCTTACCAGGCTCATACCACACGAGGTAGGAGATCGTGGTGCGCCCTCCCACACACCGTCGCGGCGGTTGTCGGTCCGCTTGAAGAGGTATTGATTGGAGTCGCCGAACGCGGCGACATCCTCAGCGGTGACTTTGACACCGAGCACCTGAACCTCTTCATCACTGTTGGAATCTGAGTCGGCCCGTCCTCACGCACGGCACGAGCGCCTCGTCGGATGCGTCGCGTAGACCCCTCCAGCTCTTCAATCGACGCCTCTGATCCACTCGACGAAGCGTCTGAATCAATCGGCGACGCAGGGAGAGGTCGAACATTGGTACGTGGACGCAATGACTCCACGGAGGCCGTACGACGGCGCTCGACACTTGACGCAGGGTCACCTTCAGCCGGTGGAGCGAGGGCTGTTACAGCCAGCGTCTTGGCAGCCGAAATGACGGAGGCAGCCGCTGGTTCTGGAGAAGCCGGACGTTCAGTCGCACGGACAGTGTCTCCCATAGGAGCCGACGTTTGTTCACCCGTAGGTGGTGTTGGTCCGCTTGGCACAGCCGGCGCCATCATAATCCGCACACCGGGGCACTCGCTGGCTCAGGAGACAGCGAATGAGCAGACAACGGTGCTGGAACTGCTGGAGCATGAGGAATCTTCCCGAGATCGGAAGGAGCGGGAGGCCCAAGCTGCGGTCTGGCAGGAGCAAAACGAAGGATAGCGCGTCAGTTGCGTGTAACACCCAACAACACAGCAATCTTCGCCATATGCTTGCCCCACCTTGTCGCCGAGGAGCGTGCTTCGAGTCTTCGAATGAGGTCGTCCTGACCCTTCGACCCTCCACGAATATCGCCGTTGCGCCGACCCAACTCGGTTGTTGCCTTTCGAGGCGCAAAGACACGAAAACGAGCTTGATCCGATGCACCCAAACGATGGTGTGGCGGAGCGCCAACAGCATCCGCTGCCGGCGCGGTCGGTCGTGCCGGGATGGTCGTCGCCCCTGTCCCACTAGTCGGCACGGTCACTGGTCCCTCCGCACTTGAGTCGCTTCACTCTGATTCGATGCCGTCCATGAGACGAACAAGAAAGAGCTGGCTGGTGTCAGTAGCAATCCGATCATGCTTCCCAGCATCAGCCGGCGCGTTACTAAGCCTTGTGCAAACTATCACCCTCTCAAGGTCAGTCACCAGGGTTGGCGAACCAAGACGCAGTGACAACACTTACAGAGCAGGCAACAATCAGCAAGGTTGTTCACTGCCAGAAGAGCCTTAAAGCTGCTGAGGCGCGAGAGTGTGTGTGGTGGGGAGCCGGAGTGCAGGTCTGCTCCGCAGAGCAAATTCTAAAATGAGGTTTCTGCTAGAAAAGCGCAGAAGAAAAATGATTTATCGTTCAAATCTGACTTCATAATCTAAAACACAAAAAAGGTCAGTGAGTGTTCAAATCAGGGGGAAAGAAGCCAAGAGAACATTCTCGACAAGATAAAGAAAAATCTACAATCTCTAAAATATGATTGTTCAAAACAGCAAGCAGTTTAACAGCTGATTGGCTGAGTCAGGGAGAGTGTTGCTGGTACAAATCTGCCAACCAGCGTTTAAGTGTACAATGCATTTCTACCTTGTACCCTCCAGATCCCCTATAAGGAGATCTCCCTTATATGGGCGATTCCACAATTAGAAACAAAACTGTAACACAAGCAAGACTCTCACAGCCTCACAATACACGACACGAGGGGATCGCTAACTCCTCTTTTAGCCTCATGTCCACTACAGGCACCCCGCCTTCCACCTCTCTTCTCCTCGTTCCTCGTCCTTCGACTTCTCGGTGGCTCTCTACGCGCTGCTACGTCGACACACTCCAACGCCAGCATATCCTCCGATTCACAAAATCTGATTGATGCGATCAAATCCTCTAATCACGCCGCCTTCAAAACTGTGTAAAGTTTGCGTGAAGTGGACAGAGAAGGCAGGACAAAAAAAATTGCTGAAATTGAAGCGCGACAAAAAAGAGAACACTTTGCAAACTGAAATCAATATGTTTTCTGTCAAAAATGGCTGTATTTACCCTGATTTATTTCACTGACCAAAATGTATCAGAGCGACTTCACATCGATCTCTTCCTTGAGTGAAGACAACATCAGACTCATGCTACTGAAGTTCTGTAGTAACATGTTGCTCGCCAACCCTTTGCTAAGGGACTCATCCATCGATTAGCCACTGCGTCTACGTCGCGTTGGCATACGATTGAGTTGTTGACATCGTTGCTAAGTCCACACAAAAAACGCATGAAAATGGTGGAAATCGCCTTAAATTGCCTATTGCTTTGAGTGTGGTGCTTGTGAGCGAGGAAACATCATCATCAAAAGGGTTGGTCAGACAAATATGTACACGCGCCCTTGCCGTGCGTCCACAGCTCTTAGTTCACGTCAACTCGTTTCGAGGCTCGCTAACTCATTCCAAGTAAGCGTCGCCCTCGCGACCAGCCTGTTGTTTTCACCACCAATTGGCGAATTTGGGCAAAAATGCTCGTGCGCATTTAGCAAAAATGACTTGATTTCAGTAGTGATTTGTCGTTCTCTTATTTTGTCGTACGTAATTGTCAGCAAATTTTGTAGCTCGCTCAATTTAACGGATCTGTCAAATCTAGGTATACCACGCGATTCGTCTTGATAAATGGAGTCGACTAGTTCAAGTCGCGTAAGAAATGCGCTAAAATCGAAAGTTTCATCTCATTTTTTTGCCTGTTCTCTTTTTGTCGTGGGGTGTAGCACCACAAGGGAAAGCGAAATTTACCAGTGTGACTCAACGTTGAACACACGTCAAGAACAGTTACAGCAAAATTCAACGAACTATCGGCTTGTATCAGAATTGATTCTTCTTTCGTAAGCACGGCGTGGTAGAAACCATGCGTGTGTCAAAATTGATTCCACTAGTGTCACATCAAAATCCGGAGTGTATTTTTCACTGTAAAATCTTCTCCTCTATCAACGAATGTACAGTGAATGCACTGCTACAAGTGCTGGAAGCAACCAGCGCAATCGCTGCTTGTGAACTTGCGACTGCAGCATTCAAGCACCAAAGTACTCTCGCTCTGACAAGGGGTCTTCCCTACGCAATAGTACCCTACATTTGAAAAAAAGAACTTCTATTTAGGGTTGAGAGAAGGGGGGAGGAGGTTGCAAATGCTCCTGCTTTGTGAAGGCATGTTTGACGATGACAATGACAACACGCTCAATGAACACCTCTCTCAAGTTCTTCACTAAACGGCGATGTGACCGAGATTGTGCTTCTGGTGTTTACATACTAGTATGCGCAATGTGTGCGTGAAGAGCACTGTTAAATGAGCCTGTGGAGGCGTTCTCTTTTCCAGCGAGAAAATTTTGTGGCACAAGCGGAATCAATTTTGGCACTCGCGGTCTTTCCACCACGATGTGGGTATGTAAGCCGAATCAATTTTGACACAAGCCGAAAGTTCATTGAATTTTGCTGTAATTGCAAATTTTCTGTTACAAACTGGTTAGTATTACGTTTTATTAAACGATACTGCCGGCAGCGCGGGTCTTGCATCAGCATCCACGTCATGCGACGGCGTCGAGGTCGCAGACATGCAGCACAACCTCGCTTCAATGTACGGCGAACTTGACGTGTGCGAAAGGTGCTGCAATAGCGAAATCGGTGCCGCCGACATGCGTAGCAGTATCAGCCCCGCAGCCTTCTCCTCGCTCGGCAGGGAAGGCAGAGATGGCTGGCGTGGTCCCACGGCGTCAGCCGGTGAAGATCACGGCAGCGATGGATAGTGCGGGGGCGACATTGACGACGACGAAATCGTCAGCAGCGCCAGAGCCGCTGCAGTTGACACGCTCGACGACGATGACGCACACCGCTCACTCGGCGAGGGGAGCTTGTCACGCCAAGGACATAAGCTTGAGCACCCGTGCAGCGGGATCAGTGCCTTGCTTTGATTTTCTTTGTGATTCGCGGAGGGCAGACACAATTTGACAATCAAAATCTAATTTTTTTATTTTTCTCTTTTGTGAGTGTAGGTCAATTCTTGAATTCATGTTCGAGGCCACATGACTTTTTGAAGGACTTGTTCGGTCAACTTAGGTGAACATGCATCATCACTACATCAACACTACTGTGCTGATATCATCCAAAGTTGGTTATTCTAATCACAACAATCAACGATGTTGATCGGAATATTTTAAACGAATTGAGCAAGTTCCGGATTTATGTGCCTTTCAGGGTATCCCTCGCCAACAATCAGTTCTTACAAACATGGGGTGTTAACAGCGCTTTGATGTATGAAACGGTTTAAAATTGGTTTTGAAAACTCATATACGGTTTTGAAGCCTCATGAATTGTTCTTGCGGACAACAGCTGAAAAGTAATTAATTTGACTTTATTTCAGTATGCAAACTTTGGTCCCTGAAAACGATGCCTGACAACCGGATTTGTGCCACAGCTGTGAGTGATTGAACTGTGTATTGTCTGTAAATTTTTGCAAAGGCACTTGCTAATGTGATATACACAAGCATCCCATTTATTTTGCACGTATCATAAACCCCCGTTCTTTTGCTTTCACAAAGAAAAAGTAGGTATATTGTAAGCATGATTTGAAGTTGGGGAAAGGGGCGACATCGGTTTAGGGAAGGGAAATAAACTACTATGTCCTAGATTAGTTTGTGCAAGGTAAATGACACATTAAACCAACCCTGTAAGTCGAAGTTACTGAAGGGCATTTTAGTCACAAAGTACACAACAAATTAGTTCAGGAGACTTCGCATAAAGTATAGTAACTGGTTGGGGGTCTCACAAATTGGATTACACTTTGTCAACGAAAAAGAGGCACATCTCTCCGATTTTGTTTTGACGACTTGATATTACTGAGGCTATTCTTGTGATCTTGTTGAATTGAAAATAGACTGAGTTATTTCGGATTTCTCTCGGTCGCCAACAAAGACCCTGCATATCGGACCAACTCGACCATAAAACCAATCGACCTTCGCAACTTTCTCACTTTAGACCACGATAGGACGTATTTCATCTTGTGAAGTCCAAGCGAGATCATGTTGCGGGTAGTTGATGCGCTTGATGTACCAGATACGAGAGACGATCTCAGTGGTTAGCACTTAGTGCGCATAGTGTAGTTGCCCACGTAACAGTCTTGCTAATGCTGTACACTATTCTAGTCTGTCCCCCATTACTTTGTGCAACGCGGAATTGGTGTATAATACATCAGAAACTAATGGTTTGTGATTGGTTGAAAATTCCCCCAAAATGCCGTTTTATCCTTTTTATTGGATAAAAATTGAACATTGCTAAAATCCATGCTTATGTATGGCAAACACATAGCCTTTCCTTAAGGTCAAAATACAAGATTTTGGTTGCTAACAACATCTAGAAAAAGCGATATTTCGAGTGCACTCCAAAGATGTAATTATATGAGAAGAAATGTATACTCCGCTGAGTCAGCGAAGATTTTTCGCTCTTGGAATGGGATTGCTCACAATGCGCAAGAGCTCTTTCCCACCCCAAAACAATGAAAGTACACTAATTGAAAGTGAAGGAAGCCATGGCTTCGGTGCGCATGTCTATCTTTGTTTCAACTCAAACTCAGCAGTGAAGCTCGAGCTACGTCATATTTGGGGAATTGCACAAGGAAATTTGGGACAGACCAGTACTACAGTAGTATTCTACGAAAGAGACCCAAGGCGCGAAAGTTGTCACAAGCCGGCGCATTGTGAAAAAGCAAGAGAGAACATGTTGATCCCTTCCACATCATCTTTAAGCGTGTATTGATCGCATCCCTTTCCGCTCCATTAACTTAACTTCGGTGCGTGAAGCTCTACTTTCTGCGTAGAGTGCTTCACCATAGGACTCGAAGGCGGTCTTATAATTCACATAAACAGTATGATTGCCCAACATTACGGTGCCTAGTGAGAAGAAGGACCAGCCTCTCAGTCTCTCTGGTTTGAGAAGCCTTCCACTATGGCCTTGATGACTGTGGAGGCGATAGATATTTCGTATTGCAATGCGACTTAGTTTCTGGTGATCAATCCGGTATTTCGTCGACTTCTTTGTATTTAGTCATTTACTCAGTCACTTTCGATCTACAGTCACTCTCTGCGTTGTTTATCTGCCAAGTGCACGAACTGTGGTCACTTCGAAGTACAATTTTTTAATATGAATTACTCGGAAACAGCCCTTTTACTCTAAAACTGACGAAGCGTTCTATTAGAATTTAATCGTATGTGATTGGCAGAAATTATTCAAAGATGGGTATTTTATCATTTTTATTGGATAAAAATCCAGCACAAGTAAAATCCTTGCTTATGTATTGAAAAACAGGACATTTTCTTGTGATCACGATACAAGATAACAGTTACGAATGGCATTAGAAAAAGCGATAATTCAAGCTTGCCAAAAATATATGAACATATCAAGACAAGTATATTCTGTTGTTAGCGAAGATATTTCGCTTGGGAAAGAGAGTGCTCTCGCAAGAGCTCTTCGCTGAAACAAGACATAGAAAAATAAACAGGTCGAAAGTGAAGGAAGCCAAGACCTTAGTGAACTTGTGCATTATTGTTTAACCTCAATCTAATCTGTTTAGCTCAAGCGACGTTTCTTTAAAACCGTGAACAAATTAATTTGGGGCAGATTTGTAGCGCGTTGCATATCTTCGTGTACAGCTCGCTCACCCGTCCAGGTCAATGCACTCTGCTTCGCTCCGTGCATCTCCGCTCCGGGACGGGTGTATGTTGGGGTTCTCTCAAAGCTTCACAGCTTTTTCAGGGGTCCACTTTTACTTCGCTCGAGGCACTTTGCAAGCACAGAGTGGTGCGTCTTTATACAAAGTAGAATTTCCATTTTGCATCCAGCTCCTGTATGTCACAACAGCCACTCTCTTTTGCAAAACGGGAAACGTTTGAATTATTCATTTCGTAAGAGTATGATATTTTGCAACAAGTTGTGCTATGTCCAGAATGGAGACAGAGAATTGCGTTTTTCCCCGAAATTTCGGTGCTGTAGATTTTCTGTGTTGTGTCGTATTGCACAGCACTGTGTCTCCACAAACCACCCCTCGCTCGCCGAGCTTTTTCCTCGAAGTGACTGTATCGGTACAAAGTCTTTCTGTAGCGACTGCAGCCATCTGTAAATCAAAATTGAGGCGCAGACTCCATATTTTCACATCTTTTGATTAATATAAAAGAGTACAAAGCTGAGATCAGAACTTTGCTCGTCCAGACGTGCACAATATACCCCTTTACACACGAAACCGTGGCTCCATGAGTACCAGAAATAGCGGGTTTTATAATTCGCGTATATCGGAATGAATGTTATACTATTGCAGTCTCTTAGAAAACAAAGCCGAACTCATTTTTATCTCGTGCCACAAAACGTGAAAGTCACCTCATGGTTAGGGCTGGCTAAAAAAGGAGTTTCGGTTTCGAACTCGCGTTCTTCCGGTTTCAAGTGTGAAAAGAAGTAGAAACGCTCATTGTAGTGTAATTCGCAGCCGGATGACTGACATTGTGACGGGGTTGCAACACAGACACCCCGAGTCTAAGTCATTCCCAATTGCTGGTTTGCAAGCAATCGTGAGCAAAACTACGTAATAGTAGAACTGAATACATTATGTGTATTTTCCTGTGTTATCTGTCTAAAACTAACTCTACTATAAACATTTCAAAAGACAAATCCATAAGCTGAGGTCCCACGCTGAGTTTTTCATCTGATTTGTATCCTTTTGCGAGAACCTAGGAAAAACACCCAACTCAGTGGAAAACTACTCAAAATCGTTTACAATGCCGTGCCGCGCCCGGAGAAACTCTGGATTCTATGTATATTGTGATAGTATCTCTGTGGGACTTTAGTGGCATGCTATCGAATATTAAAGGGGCTTATCTCTTTAGGTATTTTATCAATTACGGTACATAATATCTGGCTCACTGTAGTTGGAAGAATTGTAGCTATTGGGATAAGAGAACACAACAAAACCGTCCAACCATTCGGAAACGGATACACAAATCTCATCCTTGGTTCATTAATGCGGCCGTCTGACGACGAAGAGCAGCGCGAGACTCATCACGGTGGCTGTAAATGTTGCCAGAAAGACGCCCACGGCGTTTATTGAGAAACGGGGTAGTGTTCAGGTTCGCCAGCGACCTTCATATTCTTGCAACTCTACCTGCTTTCGAACGCGGTCTACTGACCGGCCTATGCTCTGGCAAGGTCACATCTGGCGGTCACAGTATCGTCTGCTAGCGCGTTTTTCATCCAGTGTTTGTCAATGAAGCAGATCGCGAGCATTGCAGCCCGCTGCTCGCCTAGCGTTAGGTCGCCGTCGAT
>JAASGD010001000.1:0-14076 GCA_023334115.1 Globisporangium megalacanthum | reverse complement strand
TAATAACGTTTTTACGTTTTTACGTTTTTACGTTTTTACGTTTTTACGTTTTTACGTTTTTACGTTTTTACGTTTCTTGCTTGGTAACGACGTGATAGTTACGAAAGGTCGCACGTCGCTGCCAATCTATTTTTTCATGGACGTGCAGCCAGTGATACCAGCGGAGCCGCCCGTGTGTTCGCCACACACGCGCATCTGCGGCCAAGTATACGGCCCCTGCGAGCTCTGCTTCTCTGCACACAGCATCGAGCTCGTAGTGTGCCGGGCGGGCGAGAATGAGAAGCGCGAGTGGCAAGGCACGCTGCCGTTCGCGGCGCTGGCGCGCTTCTGGTGCGTGCTATACGTCCATCAGATATATTCTGTTCGGATGGGGACCTGAACTGACGTGTTGGGTGGTCTCTTGTAGCTTTTACCGTGGGGCGAGTCCGTCGTACCTGCTGTTGCTCGAGATCCGCGCGTCAGAGCAAGTCGAGACGATCTTCTCCGAGTTCTACGACTCGATCTTTGCCAAGTTTGAGCAAGAGCGCATTGAAGTGCCGCAGCCAAGTACGTGATCGTGTGGGCTGCTGGCTGGTGCTGGCGTTAGGGGAATGACGCGTTCTCCGACTCTGCCTCAGGTCGGCACGGGGTGGTGTTTTACTTTGACGAAGAAGTGGACTTTGTGCGGTGTACGAGCATGAGCGAGTCGTTCAGTGCGCTCCACGCACTCTTCCAGCACCAGATCCCGTGCGTTTGTTGTTATTAACTGGGAGGGGAAAGCTGGCTCAGAGAAGCTGAGAGACGCACTCACGCGGTGTGTGTATCGGCTGTGTGACTGGCTGTATGGCTTCTTCGACCAGCGAGGACGAAGCGCTCGAGAACTTTTACTCGGAAGTGAACGGAAGCCCCTCCACGGGACCGTTAACGCGCACGACCCGTCCCACTGTCAGGTCGTCCCTGCGTGGCGTTGCGAGCGCTCCCAGCACTACCTTCAGCGCCGGCAACGATCAGCAGAAGCGGCCAGAGACTGAGAGCAGCAAAGAGGACAAGGCGCTGGCCGGCGCGAGCCAGTCGATCGCCAAGTTCTTCTTCAAGATGCAGCAGTCTACAGCGCCTCTGAGCCGGTAGGTCATGGAGATTAACGACGCGTCCTAGCTGTCGATCGGCGTCGTTGCAAGTGACGAGCAGAAAAAGAAGAAGGCTCGAAGGACAAGTGGCGACTGGGGCGCCAGTGCGAGCGCAGTGGCGGTCAGCAGTGCGCTGGAAGCGAAAAAGGCGGAGGTGTTGCTTAAGTACCCGTACGAGGACTCGGAGAACAGATCCAATGGAAAGATCTCGGTCACGTGCGGCGATATTGCGCGGCTCGCTCCGGGAGAGTACCTGAACGACAACCTCGTTGACTTTTACCTGCGGTGAGGACCCTGGATTCTGCGGACTACTGCCTATGACTGTGCTTGCGTGCCAAGTGGTGGAGCTGACAGTGTGTGTGCGTATGTGACGTTGCTGGCAGCATCCTGTGGTGCCACTAGGCGAGCCACAAGGACCAGTTGTACTGCTACAGCTCGCACTTTTCCACGCAGCTCTTTGACGGCGGGACGGGGCTGACTGCCGCTGAGCCCGCGTCTCGCGCTGGACGCTGAAAGGCGGTGTCGACATCTTTTCCAAGCAGCTGCTGTTCATCCCCATCAACGACAGCTTCCACTGGAGCGTCGCTGTTGTGTGCAACCCTGGGTCAGCGATCGTCCACCGCCGGCGGCATCTCCGCCAAGTGGTCGTGTCGCGAAGCGGCGAAGTGTTGGCACGCTGCTCGATCACGCTCGACTCGGACGAGTCCGTGATCTTGGACCGGAGCAACCAGCGTCAAGCACAGGGTGACGACGCGAGCACCAGTGGCGCGACAGCGACATTGACACCACAGGACGACTGTGTCGAAGTGCGGGAGGAGTACGTGGAAGAAGCGATTGACGAGCTCGAGGCGCAGTGACAAGATCGCCCACCATGTCTGCTCTTCCTCAACTCGCTCAAGTGCCACCGCAAGAAGAATTTTGCCTCAATGCTGCGCGAGTACCTCGAGAGCGAGTGGACGAGCCGCCACAGCAGCAACAATAACGGCCACATCAGTGGTGGTGGCGCTGCGAGTCCCCACGAGCCGGCGCTGCCCAGTGTGGACGACGAGACGGTTGTGACGCGCTTTGAACCGGACGCGTTCCACCTTCTCGAGCCCGACCTGCGTGGAATGGGGCTTGTGACGGTTCGGGCTTGGGCTTGGGCTCAGAGCTTCCCTTCTAATCATCTCTATGTTGGTGTGGTCAGATCCCAATGCAGACCAACAACTCAGATTGTGGCGTATTCATGCTTATGTACGCGGCCGAAGTGATCCCGCTTCCCAACTGGTGTCACGCGTGAAGACGTAACGACGCAGTTCGTTGCTACGTTCTCGGCCGACATGTTCGACCTCAGCCACGTGCTCGACTTCTGGGACTACAAGCATCAGCTGGTGTACTATCTCCGCACGCTACTGTAGCATGGGCTCAGAGAAGCGTGCGTCAAGAACCAAAAACTCGACGCTTTCGACATATTGTAGGGAGGTCGATCCGTCGGTGTCAAGAGTGTTTGTGTCGTGTCGTGAAATCGTTTTGTTCCACTTAACACCTCACGTTGCGCGGCTTTCAACACGTGCGCCGCGTCGCTACTTTCGCACCGACGCCCGCCCTCGTCCCTTGGCTCAGAATGTGCTCGGCTAGCGCCGCCCGTCACACAACAGAGCTACTAAATACCAGGAACAGCTGACTGCTGCACTCGCAGGTGGCTTCCTTCTGTGTATGTGACTGCCACCCTCATCACTTCGGCAGCAGAGCCTTCGCAGCCGCTTGTCGCTCTTTCAATCGCATCTGCGCCACCACCATGCTTTTGTTTTTGGTGCTTGTGTCGGCGGGTAAATTGCAGAGAACGGTGCCGTATGGGGCCACGACTCGCGGCGAGCCCAGGACGGTCCAGATACTGACCGACAAGTCGTGGCCACCCACGCAGCGTGGCACAATGCCGTGCACATCAGTCAACGCGAGACGGGCTTTGGGGACTTGTTGGTGGTGGTCGCGATCGCTTCGTCGATTGACGAGCGAAGCCGGCGTGAACCAGGTAGAACCGTAGCATCCCTTCGCCTCGTGTAATGCTGCTGTTGGGTGGCGTTTTGTGTCCTGGACGACGAGCGTGAATTTTTGTGCATCCAACTTGCTGTGCCGGCGTCGCCGGCAGGGCGCGCCATGAAGGTGCCGCGCGCCTCTTGAGTGGGCCTTGCCACACGCTGCTGCCTGCTTGGTGTCTCATTGCTGCCTCGCGTCGATGCTTCTGCCTGGTGCCGGCTCGTGCGTGGCTGATGGCTAGCAGTCTCGTTGCTGGCGGCTCACTGTCGCTCGCTTGCAGTCTCGTTGCTGGTGCACGTCGATGTTGGATCGGTGCTGGCTGCTGCTGGCTTACAGTCTCGTTGGCGCAGCAACACGGTGCTCGGGCTGATCCTCAGTGGTCGGGTTGCGCTCGTGGGCTTCCTCGACGACACTGCGCTAGTGCGTCGGCCTCGTTAATGCTTGAAGCTGATGGCGCTCAAAGTTAAACACCTCTTCAACGCACCCAGTGCTCCTGCTGTTCGACGGCATATCGCCCATGTTGGACACTGATCAACGTCGGCTCGATCGCCCCAGCTTCGCCGCAAGTCACCATGTTGTTGGTGGCTCCATCAGCAGCACCTGGAGTTCCAGGTGAAACCGTGCCACGTCCTGACCCTTTGGTTGAACCTGCGGGTTGTAGAACGCCGCATTGAGACAACATCAGCACCATGGAGCACTAAAGATAGCATCTTCTCCAAGCATTCTACCCACTCAGCACGCACCACAAAGTGCGACTTGGCTGAACTGCGCACCCGCCTTCTGCTCGCACTTGCGAACTCGCTTCATCCAGCCACAGGTTCCACTTTGGGCGGTATTCGTCACTGAAATCCCAACTAGGTTCTACAAGCCCATTGAATTGGGTTGACATCCAAAATTAAGAAGTCAAGTGTTATTAACAGTTGATTCAAATTATTGGCGTTTTTGGTGGAGGTGAGAGCTCAGCTCGACCTAAAATAGGGCTCCTGGCTCTCATACGGGAGCCCGGCTCGAAAAAAACTCGTTTTAGGTGTGGGCATGGACGCACGTGCTTGCAGCCTCTACAAGCCAGCACAGGCGGCAGCATTAAAATATTTCGAAATCCTGAGGACTCGAAAAGTACCATTTTATGTAATGTAAAACACCAATTTATTGCCCACGACCAGATCATGGCAGATGAAGAACAAGTAGCCAATTAAAAGTCGAGATTGATGATTTTTGCAATGCTGATTGGCTATCCTTCCAAAATCAGCAGAATATGGCCAGACGATATTCGCCGACTTGGCAATCTTGGCAATCTCGGCGACGAACGCTAAATGCAATTTGGCTCTGGAGGAGTCGAGGTGAACGCGGACCCCGTTTTGCTCGTGTGATAGGCTCTTGGTGTTTTAGAGCTGAGTACTGAGGTCCTTTCCAAAGTGAGAGGGTTTGTTAGGGGTAGTAATTGCAATATAGCCACCACACACGGCTGCTTACCAACTCAGTAGTAACTGTAGCAATTTTGACAGGAAATTTGTATTTGTGGTGTGTCAGCCATAAACTGCTCCTCTGGAGAAATTTATTGAAAATTTCGCCTCTTTCAGTCGTCTGTCAATTGGGCAGGATTGTGATGTAAGAGTGGAGACTCACACACAATGATAGAGCACTACAAGCTTCGTGAGTGCAAGGACTCGAGGCCATTGGTTGGCCAACTCGCATCGATAAAGATCTTTCGACTGTTTGCTTAGCTATACGATTCTCCGCCATAAATTGGTGTTTTACCTTACCAGTGATTTTGAAAAAATTACAACGTAAGAGTTTCACTCACAATGTAATTTTTATTAAAACGGCTCGTCACTCGACTGTCAGCATGTGCATCTCATATCATGACTTGACACTGCAAATAAATTTAGACCCTTATTTTAAAAGGGTCTCTGACTCAACCACACATTTTTTCGTAGCTGACTGTGGCAACGTAAAATCCGCTACCCATCACAGAGCGAATTGTGATACATCATTAGAAAGCCTGGTGAGTGCTGAATCTGTGACACGTTTAATCTGCTCAAGAAGACGCCTGGAAACAAATATATCGCCCCCAGTACATCCCCAACTCCTTCGAAACGCTGGCACTTTTCCACCTCAAGAGGCACACCTTTTCCTAGTTAAAATTCCCGAAATAACCAATGATTTGTATTCGAATATCGAACAAAGTGAGGTTGGGGGGGGGTTTGGGCATTTTTTGACACAAAACGACGTTGTCTTTCTCAAGATCGCTGCTAACGACGTCGCTCGACAACGACTAGCACCGCCAGTCGCTCAAGAAGAGCAATGTGGTCCCGTGCGGGCTCGTCAGCTCGCTGGGCGGCGCAGCACCTGATTGATTGGACGGAACTTGAATTAACGCGCACGGTGGGTCCATCCACGTTCATCTCGGCCGCACAGATTGTGCACCTGGTTGCCTGGCGGCTCGGCATGCTGCTCAACTGTCTGTGCGACGAGCCACAGTTCGCGATCAATCTGGTGGTGCTGACCGACGCGCTGTGATGACTCATTGCGCAGCCGAGTGAGAAACGCTGGTCGAGGAGCTCGTACTGATGCTCGACGTCGAAGTCACCGCGACTCAAGCTGACGAAATTCCATCGGCGGCGGAGACCCACTCCGCTCGTCACCTGTCGGACGCTCAGCCGTTACCACTGGACGCAGCGCCGACAAAGAAGGTCGGGGGTTTCGTTCGTGTGGACGGCCACGTGGTTACTGAGCAGAGCATTGCCACCGACAAGCGCTGACAGACGCTACACTCCCTCCCACTGTGTCGGCTCTAATGCACCGTTGCGAGCGAGTTGGAAGCGCTAGATAGAGCAGAGGCGGACGCAGCGCAGGAGAAGAGGAGTGGTAGTGACAGTAGGTGCAAGAGGGTCGAACAGCTCGAGTCCGCATCTCAAACGGCTGCTGTGACGAGTCAATGGCAGAGTACGCGGGCGTGAGGTCGGCGGGCAGCAATAATCTGTCATCATTTCAGCTATACATCTTTGAGTACTCCGGCATCGGCAGTGGAATCCATTTGCATGTGACTTGCAATGATGACAACCAACTCGTGCTCAACTCAGTGGCTAGTGTTGCATAGGCGGGAGGTACTGAATTAAACCAGCGCGGTGGCGAAATCGATCGATGTATCGCGCAAGAAGAGGAACCAGAGGTGCTCGCTATTCACTACCATTTGGAATCAGAGGGCGAGTTTGCTGTTACAAGCGGTGGCATTTCTGGTGGTGACGACATCATCGATGAAGCCGACAGGAAACCACGAAGCTCAAACAACGCCTGCTAGACGTACGCAACATGGGAAGTCAGCAGAGTCGACACCACGATGACGTTTCGCAGTACTTCCACGATCTTCTA
This sequence comes from Globisporangium megalacanthum, assembly GCA_023334115.1. NCBI lineage: Eukaryota > Oomycota > Peronosporomycetes > Pythiales > Pythiaceae > Globisporangium > Globisporangium megalacanthum. Next base: position 7,582 of record JAASGD010001000.1, on the reverse strand, counting down.
TCAGCAAACTACATCGTCAAGCCGAGATACGCGCTTCAAATGTTCTGAGAGGCATACCCGGAGTCGGAGATGGAGGACGCGAAGGTGGAGGCAAAGTTTAGTTTAGCAGTATCAAGACTCGTACGAGTATGAAGATTGAACCAAAGCGAAGTCATTTCTTTGATGCTATCGATATCAGCATAGTTCTAGCAGTAACAACTTGACTAATCCTTCGCCGTGCACGACAGACACAGGCTCTCATCGATGTTGGTGTTAGTGTCGCGCAAGCGCCGCCCACTAAACGACCTATCTGCGGAGACTACGACCAGCAACATGGGGGGGGTCAGCGCACTCCGTCCCATGGTGGCTTCTTTGTAGCCCTCGAAGCGTGCACTTTCAACTTGTTGTGAGGGAACGGGTGCATGTTGGCATTGTGGTCGCGGTGTTCATCGTTGACGGGCGAATAGTTCTTGGTGTTCTGTTGTTTGGCATGCAGCGGTAGCTGTCAGATTGGGGTGAATGGAGTAACGATGGGATTGAGCGGTGCGACACTGAGGAAGGCATGGAGGCTCGTCTCTGGTGCTGCTGCTGCTCCAACTCACACTCGACCCATGCATGCGGGCCCCCGACGCGCTGGCCTGAATGTGTGCATTCTGCTCGTATACGTCGTGCCACCGCGCTGTCGTGCGGCCTGGTCAGTGGATGCTCCTGCAGCTGCTGCCAAACCACACTTGCGAGTTGTCAAATCCAAATCCCAACAACTAGCGTCATATTTAACCCCCTATTACAAAGAAATTTGAGCTCATGCCATCTTGTATGATTCTAGATATGCGTAAATTAAATTTTTGCAGTGCCCATAAACTAGCCGGTATTAGGTATCAAAGAGACCTCTAAAAAGGTCTATCCATGTTGTAGATTTCAGAAAAAAGAAAATGTTCAGGATACCCGAGCTGGTTTCGGACACTCTAAACTGCCGACTACAAGATATTCAACAAATGGCGATCAAAAAGCGATCCAAATTCCTGTTTCTGTCTGGCAATCACATGAAACGCAACCGGTGAGTTCCGAAACAGTTGCCCTTGCAGCCACAAAACGCTGATTTGCACTCGAGAAACACCAGATCGCGAACACAAATCAACTGGTCGTGGAGGGATCGGAGCCAGTCCCTCCACGACCCGACATCGAGCACAAACAACCCAATTAGTCGGGTGGCAAGCAGGCGATCCCACACAGCACTCGCAGTACACGCCGCCACTCACACGCCCCACTCTCACGCAGTACTCTCACGACACACACCTCTCGCACGTCAAGCAGCACTCGCACGACACTCGACGACCACGCTTCTCTCCCATCCCACGCAGGCACTCCACGCGCACAAGTTTCAGCACCCAACACTCACGAGCACACGACACTCATGGAACCAGAACTTGCAACCGAAACGCAACAACCACAAGTTGGACGCAAACACAAGTCTATTTCTCATTGAATCTCCTCAGTGAACCTCACTACGCGCCACTCTCGCGGTTGTCTCATGTGTTGGACTCTCGCTGACGCTTGCGACTGCTGCTGGTTGGCTGTCCTACGCGCCCCATCTTGATCGAATTCGTCAGATCCGCAGAAAGGGACCGCCCGCAGCCGAAGTCCTCGTGCCAGATCTCAAAGCACGACCGAGCCGACTCCTCCAGAGCTCTCGGCTTGACGCCGAGCCAGAGCTTCGCCGACACCTCCGAACACCGCTCACAAAAGTAGGATGTGGCATTGGCGCCCACTTTCCCGTGAACCAAGGAGCAGACTTTGCAAGTCCTTTGGCGCCGCTTTCGGCTTCCCCCGTCACCCCTCCACACGTCAGTCAAAGTCGCTGTGTGGTCTGGCGACGAACGCTTGCAGGGTATTGCTACTGGTGCCCCCGTGCGCGTCAGGCTCTCGACTTCGCCGAAGTCACGTGGGGTGAGCGAGATGAGCTGCTCTTGAAGCTCGGTCATGTAGTCAATCGCTTGAGCGACTTCGAACCCACGTCTTTTCAGCACTGGTTGTACGTGATGAAGCCATTCACGACGGCCAGATCGACCAAGCCAACGAATAGCGACTTGTAGTATTTTCTGAACCGGTTGGTCAGCTGGAGCGAGTACCTCTCAAACCTTAGCTGATCATGACGATCAACCCCGCCCATGAGCTCATGGTAGTCACGGACAATGCGGGGGCATGGCACTGCATCCACGTCGGCTCCGCGTCGTCGATTCGCAGTCGACTCGCTCCCGGAGGCTCCGGTACTCAAGATGTAGACCGGTCTCGACTCCATCCAGTTCAGCGCGAGCATTATCGGAGCGTCTAGTGAGCTCGACAGCTTGAACACAACTCGCGGCACTGTCTTCGGGCGCGTCTTGCACTTGTCGACCACTGCCTTGCAGTACCCGACTCGGTTGGTGTATGGTGCCGATCAAGTACATCTTCATGTCGAGCAACTGCAGGAACAGCGCCACGGATGTGTAGCAGCGGTCCGTGACAATGAGCCGCCAAGCTGGTGGGGAGGCGGCGAGTACATGGCGCATGTTCCGTACCACCGCCGCTGGGCCCGTCATGTTGCCCATAGGCAGGGGCTCGTTCGTGTGCTGCGTCGCGCCGAGGTAGAGCTCAAACCTACAACAAGCGACAGTGAGGTTAGTCACATCTTGTAGATATATCTTGTAGATATATCTTGTTGATATATCTTGTAGATAACATCTTGTAGATCCACAGGAGGCTGTACATACCTGCAGCAGTAGGCGGTCTCGGCGTCGCATGTCATAAACAGCTTGGTGCCCCATCTACGTGGCTGTCGGGCATGTACATGCGTGTCGGGTTGTTCCTCGAGCTCGACGGAAGCACAACCTCATCGGAGCTGAACCTGGACGTCATCGTAAAGGCCTGGAGGAAGGTCTTTTGCAAGACCTGGACGACTTTGCGGATTTTCCACGCCTTATCTCTGTTTTCCGCCCATGCCTCATTGTCGCATAAGTGCAGACAGCGCAGGATCTCGTTGAACGTATTCCGAGCCATCAACTTCCGGAAGACACCAGCCGGGAGTCCTCCGACTGACCGCGTGGACCAATGATGGTAGGGACCCCGCACTTGCGGAGCCAGCACGTTCGCCATGAGAAGCCCCACGACAACGACGATCTCGGGTGGCTCAATGTTCGGACTGCGTCGCAGACGGGACTTGATCTCGTGCAGGTGCTCGACTTGAACGGACAGGTCAAGCGCTTGCTTCCGACGCTTCTTCGCGTGCACCTCCTTGGCTGGGGCATCGAGCTGCTGTGCGCGGTACTGGAAACGACGGAGCATTGCGCCAGGACATTAAATAACGCCAAATCAGTCAGTGCATACGATGTGGATGCTGGTTGTATTGAAAGGTATTATGCTTGTTTTAGCAAATCGAACTGCTCCATATCAGAAAACCTGCCATGACTCATTTTAACTTCTCGCCAATCAAGAAGCAGAGTGAACGTGAACTCTGAACCAATGGTTTTGTCAAAATGGAGTGGCATGCAAAGGGGGAGTGGAGAGCACTATGGCGGAAGGGGGCGACAACACAGCGCACACGTTGAATGGCTGCGCATCAGCGCTTCGTCGACGCGTAGGTACTACTCTGTGCGTACTAAGCGCTTGTACTTGTAGCTCGCCGCGGTGAGCGAAAGGCAAGCGCTGGTGTTCTCACGTGCCTCATCAGACAATAGCAACATTAGCAAGAAGGACATGCTGACAGTTCCTTTGCCATGCGTTGATGCCCACGCAGTTGCATGTAAGAAGCGCAGAGAGCCAACGGTACGAGCACGGGTTAGTCGAGCTAGTAGAACACGATTCGCGCACACGCAGACGTATATTACACAAAATGGCAGCGCTTCACCTCGTTCAACACAGCAGCATTTGCAATAGATGACAGTTGAGTACGCGTCGGCGACGGCTCCATCATGTGCTGCTGCACGCTTGAAGCATATAGAGGGAGCCCACGAACGTCAGTCGGGCCGGTGGAGGAGAACGCCATTCTCGGGTCTTACCGGTACTCACCGCAGGCGAGCTATTTGGCGTTTTTGGTTCCGATCGTGGAACTCGTCATTTTTACTCCTCTATCCCCTAAAGCCAGGCGAATTTGCACCTCTAGACCTGTATATTTTTTAGTGATAGAGCGTAAGAAAGTGTCTTGATATTTGTATGCATCAGCTCTGGTTGTGAGTAGGGTTACTGAAAACATCAGGGTAGTGAGTGAGAATAGACGTGGCTAGAGGTGATGTGCTACACGTTAAGACACCTTAACCTGTACTGATTTCTTCGACTAAGCTGAACAATACCACTCCGTTCCATAATATGTGTAACGTGTAACGCTTTGTGTTGTTTCAAAATATGAGTCACGTCTTATATTTGGTTTAAGTATGTGATGTGATGTGCTTTGCTCGAAAAAAGTGATTTGAACAGAGAAAAGTCAGATGAGTGCACAATCTGAATAGAATTTCCATACAAATGTGTTGTTGCATTCTGCCTTTAGCGATCCACCTGTTATAACGCGCATGGTTCGATTTCTCTCAGCCATAGCATTCGTACAAAGCTCTCCGAATCAAAATCAGACAAGAACTGGCTAAATACGCACGAATTTTCGAAAAAGTTACTCATATTCTGAAACGGAGTGGTACAGTTTATCAAGTGAACAGAGTCAGGCTGCGTTGGATGTGACAGGTGAATGCTCATTCACACTTGTTCGTGTGGGCCACACTGGTAGACAAATTTTCCAAAATCTGGGGAGCCTATACAAAAAGCAAGATGTCGGAAACGGCCCTTTTGCAAGACTGTCATGCAATTACTTGATGACACTCTCCCAGCCACCTTGCATCCTTCCGGCAAAGATTGATTGCACATGCAAATGAATCTTTTCCCGCAGTACAGGACAATGTACAGGATAGGAAAGTGGACGAAGGGGCTCAATAACGTACAAGGCTGTGTATTCATTTGATGACGGAGGGAACGGAGCTACTGCGCTGGCTTCTGCGCCTTCTTCCGTCTGGCTCCTTCTCCTCCGCTTGTTGCTGGGCATTTTGGTTCAGCAGCACTTGGTGTCTGCTGCTGCGGTGGTAGCGGCGGCGACAGTTGACGTGGCGACTGCTGCGACAGCGCAGGCGGTGATGGGTGCTGCTGCGGCTGGGACGGCGCTGGCGGTGGCGGCGCCTGCAACAAAGATGGCGCGCTGGGCGTCTGCACCGACGGTGACGCGCTCAGCGACTGCTGAGTAGGGGATGGCTGCTGCTGGGTGCTGGATGGTGTTGGCTGCTCCTGCTGCGTTGGCAGTGATGGCGTTGGTGAGGCAGCGGCGCTTGAAGACGTTAGTAGTGGGCGGGCGACTTGTCGTCGGTTGCGTGGGACTCGCCCAGACGCCGGTAAATTTGTGTCGTTGCTCCACTCAATGTGCCAAATGTCCCAACACGAAGTCTTTGTTCCGCGGATGTCATAGCGCCGCTGCTCACAAAGAAACAGGGGAGCGTTCACGCAGCCGCCATAGTAACGAGCGGACGTAAGGTTGCGTTTGCGCTCGCCAAGAATGGTACATACTTTGCATGCGTACTGACGCCGTTTTTTGGCCTGCAGACTCGCGCCGCTCATCCACGAGCAGCATCTAATGCTAAAACGGCGACTGCGCCACTCGACGCGATCTTACGCTTGGGCTCACGACTGAACAACACACACACAACAAAGTGAGGAGTGCTGAGAGTAGGAGCGCTTGCCAACATTCCAATACTTTGCTGCACATACCTTGCCCGAACGTATTGGAGCTCACCATGTCTGCGTCTTGTAGATGAATCAGCCAGGTGTGCAGTTGCTCCATAAACGCCACGTGGCTGAGCGCCTTGCTGCCGTTTCCAGCGTGATGCTCTTTGTGCACGATAAAGCTGTGTGATCGCGAGGTCTACAAGTCCCAAAAAGAGGGACTTGTAATACTTTCTGAACACCAGCGCACTCTGGAGCGAGTAACGCTGCAGGCGGAGCTGGTCGTGCATATCCACTCCGCCCATGTAGCGATGGTACTCCTTCACAACGCGCGGGCATGCCACCTCGTGCTGTCGTCCGGTGCGATCCTTTCTTGCCACTCTGTCTATCTCCAGGTTGCCTCCCACGCACAAGAAGTGCACAGGTTTTGTGTCCCACCACTGCACTGCGTGCATGTGCGACATCACTTTGCTGTGCGCAATGTGGTACGAGTCGCGTGGAATGATGTCCGGTCGAGACTTGCGCGCCTCCGTGATGTCCTTGCGGTAACCGAGTCGACGCGGCTAGATCGTGCCGACTAAGTAGTAGCCCATGCGGTAGAGATGGATGGCAATAGCGACCGAGGTGTAGTAGCGGTCGACGACGATAAGTTGCATCACAGATACGACCTTGTCCCAGAAGACTTGCACAAGATTGCAAACAACAGCAGCTGAACCGGACTTCACGTCGAGGGATGCCGCATCACTCGCGTGCTGCTTTTTTCCGCAGTAGACCTCAAACCTGTATCGATACAGGATAAGATGTCAGCTCCGCTGTATCATACATGATAGCAAACCAACAGTGCACAGTACCTCAAGCAGTACGCAGAGCGAGAACTGCAAAGCATACATAGCTTTGTGTCCCACTTATGGGGCTTGTCTTTCAAGTAGACTCATTTTGCTGAACGACGAGCGAGACGGCAGCATGGCCTAGTCAAATGAGAGCTCAGTTGGCGCCACGTAACCCGCCACGAACGTCTGCTAAAGCGTGGTCACCACTCAGCGGATCTTCAACGCGCGGTCACTTGTTTGCGCGGGGGTCGTTGTTGTCGTTGAAGTGCAGATCGCTCAAAATCGTCATGAAGTGGTCCCACACCATTTTCACCCCAAAGCAACCGCGAGAGATCCTGCCCCCGTCTGTCGTCTTCCAGTGGTTCGCCATCTTCTTGCGGTTGGGAGAGATCGACCGCGCAATTAGGAGACCGAGCCAGCGGCATATATCGAACTCCATGATTGGTGCTGCTGACTGCAACTTTGTCTTGATCTCGTTGAGCGTTCTGGCTGGCACGTTCGGTTTCTTTTTGCGAAGCGCCACTTTCCGGCGCAGAGTTGCTTCGGCGCGCTCGTCCGGGCGTTGGGCAGCGTAGCGATCGCTTTCGGTAGCGATGTGGCGCCAAAGCTCCACCGGCATAAACTAGAAGAAAAGACCCACCGGACTGCCACTACAGCGCTTCGCACTCGTACTTGGCCCCGAGTATCCAGTGAGTAGGCGAGGATAGACGTTCGGGTCGTTGACGGCGGTGTACGGTGTCTGAAGATACGCTTCTACGTCGAGTGGCGTGTCGACAGCCCACCCCGGCGTAGACAAAGCACGCAACACGGACTCGTCGATCAAACCCGTCGCCACGTTGGCACCCCTCTCGCCTTCACGAGGAACTCTTCTGCAAACGCCGCATCAAGCGTTTCTGCGACATTATCGACCTCGGGACTGGCGGCAGTTTCAACGTCCTCATTGTCGGAGTCGATGTCATCGGATACTTCGCCGAGATCCGCGTCAGGTTCGTCTCCAGAGTCAAACGCAAAGAGATCGCTCGCATCACCAGGCTTGAAACTGT
>JAASGD010000999.1:0-14082 GCA_023334115.1 Globisporangium megalacanthum | reverse complement strand
GTACCGTAACTGCCCAGTTAAGTACGGCCATAGCCGCACTTTTGATCAGGTCCCCAAAATGGGTACCGTGACCACTCTCCTAGGTTCGTATTCTTCCTGCTTCCTAAAATGGCAATCAATCTTGGCGCAATCGCAGACCGAGTAATCACCGCAATCAGTGACGGTCACTCGAGCGACCCGGGTCACTTACGGTACGGGCAGTACGGTGAAATCGCGGGTATGACTCCAGCGTGCTGGGGAGGGTTGGTTTGGGCGAATCGCGCTGGGATGGTGCCTTGAGCGCACTCAGGGACGTGCTCACCCGGGCGTAGGTGTGTGATACTCGGTTCACCATGATGATCTCTTTCGGTTTGCGGTTGGCTTTTAGTCTGATTGTCGTCAGCTGCCCGTCGCCTGGTCTCTGGCACGCCGGGTCCCACTGCCGCCAGGTCGCTGGCTGTCGAACGCGATGGTTGGTTCCAAGAAGTCTCTCACCAGGTTCCGGCTGGCGACTGCTTTGACAACAAAGATCTCTGGCTAGGCGACTGGGCATTCGCGGCTGGGACGGGCTTGTGAGAGAACCGAGCTGAGTTGGCCCAGCGCGAGCGCACCCGGGTCTGGCAGTTGAGTCGCTCCGGATCGCTATATCACACGTGTTAGTACTGCAGCACATACTTGATACGTAAACTGGGGAACTCACTAGGGTAGATAGAGAGTTGATTCTTGTCCAGTTGCTCAACGTCGGAGCTCCGCCCGTAGAGATACCAGAGCGTCGTCATCAACGCTGCATCAAGGTAGTCGCTTGGCGTGGTAGCCTGGTCGTAGATGGTTTTGACGATGATGCCGAGATTCTTATTTTTACACGGAGGGTCCTTCTTCACCATGCCTTCTTGCGCTCGCTTTTCTCAGTGGCGGTCTATCATAGAGATCATCTTCTGCAGTCTTTTTGCCGCGAGCTGGCCTTGTTGACGATACTCTTTGATGAGCCAGTTCTTGACGTTCCTAAAGTATGAGAGAACCGAGTTTCAAGAGAGCGGATTGCCGTGACGACCGTCTTTCTCGACTAGCGACATGGCAGACCTGTCGGATATGATGCATAGACTCCTACCGGTGAGATCTTGGGCAACACGCTCTCACGACTCCACTAGTAAGATGTTCTCGGTCTTTAGCTGTGCCTCGAATGCTTTGACCGCTGTATTTCTGCTTTGCTGGCTGTTGGCGGAGACGAGCGACGTGACTGACATCGCGAATTGCCCCAGTACAAGTGTGATCCAGGTCGAGTTGGAACGCGGACGATAATTGCAATGTCTAAATATATCTTGCTATTTGTATAGCATATCAAATATCGCGGAAATTTTCCGACATATTATTTTTGAAATGGTTGGAAATTATTCGGGCCACTTCTCCTCCATGATTGGTTAAAATAACCTCTAGTAATATTTTTATTAGGTAAATATACGTCATAGTGAAAGCATGACTCTGTTTTTGATATTCAACCATTTCCAGAAATTCCTACAATCTCGAAATCTGAATCAAAAGCTTGCCGTAAAAAATCTGCTCAATTCGTAGTCTTTCGAATTGAGCGGATTTTTGAGTGCGAGCTTTTAAGCCCAAAAGGTGCGCTGTGTATTGATTACTATTGCCAGTTTCTGAAGTTAAAATCATCATTTTGATTGTTTGTGCACTTTTGCGCCGCCTATACTAAAACCGGTTACAAGTCTGCAAATCCCATGCTTTTTATTTGCATTTGTATAGAGAATTGGTCTTGAAGTCGGAGAGAAGCAGCCACTGATCCATCTGTTCGTCATCTGGCCTTGTGAAGCCAGAACTTTTCAGCTCTCGATTTGTCACCACCACGAAGGTTTCGTCAAATTTAAGTTATTGATAGACAACTACACCCAAACAGCTGCCCGTCCTTTAGGCGTTTGCGGATTTGTTCCGCGCGTCATTCGACATTTGCTACAGTCAATACTGGAGATAAATGACATCAAGTGAGGAGCAATTCCTTATAAGGATATCGTTTCCTGCTTTCCATCTGTTTTTTTTTCAGTTGGTTCCTCAAATTCAAACTCCTGCGAGTTGACGACAGCCACTTCGAGGCATGACCAGCAGCTCCATTCGCGTCCTCACTCGTCGATTTGCCTCGCGCCGACCAAGCACCTTCGCCTCTCTCACGCTCCTGTCGCTGCGCTGTCGATGGTGGTGCTCCGCTCGCTCCTCCGCAACGCTGCGGCGCTTGCGCTGCTGGTCGCCGTCGCTTCCTCAAACCATGCGACGCCCGTGGCCGCTGAGCGCCACATGGCGACCCACAGCGCCTCGACGCGTCACCTCGCAGCGAACGCTGCTGTTCCCCACAAGGGCCACGAGCACCCGAAGAAGCAGACGAAGCGCGCACTGCGGACGATGAAGAAGAGCGGCTGCACCGTCGTCCCTGGAGGCAACAGCACCAAGCCAGCGAAGCCGACTAAGGCCCCAAAGACGCCCAAGCCGAGCAAGGCCCCAAAGCCGAGCAAGGCCCCAAAGACGCCCAAGCCGAGTAAGACTTCAGCGGCCGCCACGCCACTTCCTATTGCAGACGACGACGAGTCGCCCGTGACAATGGCCCCGTCTGACGGCGATGACGAGTACCCCGTGACAACTGCCCCGTCTGCGGACGACGCGGAAAGCAACGAGGATGTCGACGCAGAGGCCACGACCGCCCCCAAGCCCACGACCGCAAAGCCCATGGCTGCAGCCTCTCCCAAGCCAACGACTGCAGCCCCTCCCAAGCCAGCAGCCGCCACCCCCAAGCCAGCAGCTGCGACTCCCAAGCCAGCAGCCGCCACAGGCAGTAGCGGCAAGCTGTGTGCCGTCCCGAAGCTCACAGTGAGCGAGATCGACGTCGGAGCGACTGTGATCGCAAGCGAAGACGAAGTGGCGCTCAAGGTGCTCGCGATCGCCGCCAAGCCAAGCGGCGGGTCCTACGTGGCGTTCCACACGAGCGGCGGGAAGGTCCAGGTCGTGGAGCTGGACGCGAGCGACAAGGTCGTGGCCGGCGCGAGCGTGAGCGTGAGCGTCGTGGACTTTGCCGACATCTACGCGGACTCCAAGGGTTTCGTCCTCCTCGGCACGCGGGCGGCCCAGGGCGGCGGGACGCTCAACTGCGGGAACCCGTCGAACTTGTGTGGCACGGCGCCGAGCCCCGCGGTGCCGTGCTACGACATGTACCTCATCCGCGTCGAGGGCGGGAAGGAGACGTGGGCGACGAAGCTCACGACGTCGAGTGCGTCGCTGCCGCCGTACTCGACCGGCAAGACGGGCGCGGACGTGTACATGATCTGGTGGTACGCGCACCACGGCCGCATCGCGTACGACGGGACGAACTGGGCCGCGTACTTTGGCGTCGCCATCTCAACGTCCGAAGGCGGGTGCATTAACATCCACCAAGGCGACCGCATGCAGGTCGTAGGGCCGACGGGGGCGCTCGTGAAGGCGCCGTCGGCCTTCGAACTCGGGTGCTCCCACTCGGGCTACGAGCGCATCGCGTACGACGCCCGCGCGAAAGACTTTGCCATGATCTGCAAGACGGACAACAACAACCGCATCAAGGCCCCGAACGGCGCGGCCACGATCTACCCCGTCGACCTCGCGGCTTCGAACCTTGGCGACATTGTCCCGAGCGCGGGCGCGTCCGGGTACTGGATGACGGTCAGCAACGGTAACGGCGCGAACGCCAAGACGCACTTGATGCACTTTGAGAAGAACAAGGCGACCGACAAGGACGTCGTGCTTGGGGGCGCGAATGCGAACGAGCGCGCGTGCCACCTGGCGGCCTTTGGCTCTGGTGGGCTGCTGGCAGTCTGGGAAGGCTCGAGCGCTGGCGGGGACTTGATGGAGAACGCCGCGTCGCGGACCATGTACGTCCAAGTGCGGAGTGCGACAGACGGCGCGCAGGTGAGCGACGCGATCAAAGTGGACGCAAGCGTGAAGGGGAACCGGTACCAGGCGTTCACGAGCTTCCCGGACGGCACAGTCGCGTACGTGTCCAAGGGCTCGGCGGCCACGAAGGTCAAGGTCCTGCGCATCGCTCCGTGCTGAGTGGAGGGACCTCTGTAGCTCTCTCTCTGGCGATCTCTGTACAGCTTTCTCAGTGTGGCGTTGGCAGAGCGAGGCAGAATAGGTACTGACGACAGTACCTCTAAGTTGTCCTAGCCAACATGTCTTCTTCTTCTTCTCCCTCTGTGTCTTGCAGTTGTCAGTCGCTGCTGGGAACCTTCACGCCTGCGCTCAGGACGAACGTCGCGTACCGCGGCTGGAGGGGGTCCAACTGCTCCGGCAGCATCCAGTCGCTGTCACCCCCACTGTCGGCACCTGAACGCTCGCCCAGCTCTTCAGCCGGTCGACTCGCGTGGGAGCTGCCACTCAGGGCCTGCCTGTCGCCAGACACCGATGGGAAACTGGCGGACCGCCCAGTCAGTCGACTCGCGTCGTCGCTGGCGGCCACGAGCCTCTCGACCACGGACGACGACGCTGAGGAGCAGCCACGACAACAGCACTCGGACAGCGCTGGAGCGACGCGACCAGCGGCTTTAAACTGATCGTCGTCGTCGTCGTCGTCACTGTACGGATTCCGCGGACGCGGACGAGCGAACTGGCAGTGGAACGGCGTCGCGTGTGGCAGTGGCACCACGACCGGGAGCTGGAGCACTCGCGGGAGGCTGTGGCTGCGGCCGAGATGGAGCTGGTGCAACTGCCGTGCTGGCCGCACGGGCCGCACGAGCCCTGTCGCCGCGATCAAGCGTGTCGGCGCTGTCGCTGGCCGTCGTTCAGGGCTGCTGTTACCAACCGCTGCCGTCATTGTCTCGTGCTGTCGCTTCCGACGTGACTTGTTCTTGTAGAACTTCATCACGTGCGCCATGAGAAAGACTTTGTGCTCCTTCGTCGAGAGCGTCTGACGCGACTTGGCGTACCCAAAGTAGAAGCCCGTGAGCACGAGGAGGATGGCGAGGAAGACGCCAATCTCCACGCCGTCGTTCTCCTGGAAGAACGCGACGGACACGAGGCCGAGCAGCCAGACCGCGAGCGAGTAGAGCGCGCCAGCGACGCCGAACGGGCTCCGGAACGCGCTGCTCTTGATGTTTGGGTAGTTGGTCTTCAACGCGACGTACCCGATACACTGGGCCGCGTACCCGAGGAACGCCATGGCGACGCAAATGTTGAAGACGTACCGGTCCGTGATCGATGGCGTGTAGAAGACGAGGAGGCTCACAAAGTAGCTCACGACCGAGCCCGAGAGGACCGCGAGGGACGGCGTCCCGTACACGGCGTGCGGCCGCGCGAGCACGGGCGGCAGGAGCTTGGACGTCGCCATGGCCGCGATGAGCTTGCCGTAGCCCCACATGAAGCCGAACGTCGTCGCGTACATGGCCGGGATGGAGAAGAGTGTCGCCGTCTTGGCCGAGACGTGGAAGAGGAGCTGGAAGCCGTTGTCGAACGGCGCGAGGAGCTTCGCGACTTGGTTCAGCCCTGGAGGCGGGAGCGAGACTGTGACGAGGAGCACGACGAGGCCAGTGACGAAGAGCGAGAGGATGCACGTGACTTGCGCGAACGGGATCGCGGTCGTGGGCTCGAGCACGTCGTCGCTCGCGAGACTGAGTGCCTCGACGCCAACAAAGAACCAGCACGAGAGCGGGAGCGACCGCACGAAGCCCGAGACGCCGTCCACGAAGCGGAACGCCGGGTCGTTGTCAGCGTTCACGGCAAAGTCCGCGTGGGGGAACGCGCCGATACAGTAGAGCAGGACGAAGAAGAGCGAGAGGACGCCGATGACGACGTTCCAGCGCCAGAAGACGTAGTCCCCACGCACGTGGAAGTAGAGCGAGCTAATGTAAAAGACGAGCCAGATAATGGGCTCAAAGCCTGCGAGCTCAGGGACGCTCTCGACCAGCATCTTGGCGAGTGCGATGACTGACGTCGCGACGTACACAATGTACTCGAGCGCCTCGGCGCAGCCGACGAGGAAGCCGGCGTAGAACCCGAGCGTGCAGCGCGAGAGGCCGTAGGCGCCGCCCGCAAACGGCAGCGCGCCCGTGATCTCGGACGTGCAGCAGCAGAGCGTAATGTACGCGAAGCCCACGACCGCGTAGATGAGCAGGAACGAGTAGAGCCCGGCCCGTAGGCCGTCGTTCCAGCTAAAGTACTGCCCGCCGAGGCCGATGGAGAGCCCGAGGATCCAAATGTCCCACCGGCCAGGACGGTACGCGCGCGGGGCGTCGGTGTCGGGCTCTGCGCCAGCGGCCTCGGAAGGCGTGACGTTCGACGGCGGCGACATGGCGCCAAGAGATGCGCGTGGTGAAACGTACGTCACTCACTTCCCAGGTTGAAGTGGCTATCGTTTTTACATTTTACGCGTCCCAAGTGTTTCGGACGGCTGTAATTACGCGCGGTCCAGTTTTTGGTGGCACGAAGAGTAGCAGAGAAGAAGAAGGAGAAGCGTCGCAGGCAGCAGCTCCAAGGAGGAGGAGGAGCAGCCCATTCCCGGCCCCATGGACGACGTCGGGCTCGACCGCAAGCTCGTGATCGTCGGCGCCACGGACGTGGGCAAGACGTCCATCACGATGCGCTACTGCCACGGCAGCTTCTCGACGCCCACGTCCGCCACGATCGGCGCCTCGTTCCTCCAGAAGCGCATCATCGTGGGCGGAGACGACACGTCTGGCCGCGCGCGTCGGAAGATGACGCTGCAGATCTGGGACACGGCGGGCCAAGAGCGCTTCCGGTCGATGGCGCCCATGTATTACCGGAACGCCAAGGCCGCGATCCTCGTCTTTGACCTGCTCAACGAAGCCACCTTCGAGAAGATCAAAGAGTGGCTCCAAGGTGCGTGCGTCTGGCGTGTGCTTTCTCTTGGAGTTTGTATGTGGGCATTCCTAACAGCGACAGCGATACGCCGGGCGTTGCGTTACGGCGTCCACAGATCTGCGGCATCACGTGGGTGACGACATTGGTGCGTGGGCCACACGAACGTGTCGAGTGACTAACACCTGGCGTGGCTTGATTTGGGTCGCTCATTCTTGCACTCGTCCCTCATTCTTTCTTTCTTTATTTCTTTTTCGATGCGCGCAGTGCTGGCGGTCGTGGGCAACAAGTGCGACTGTCCATCGACGTTTGACTTTGCGAAAGCGCAGCAGTTTGCGAAAGAGATTGGGGCGCTGGTGTTTCGCACGAGCGCAAAGACGGGCGACGGCGTGCAGCTGCTGTTTGAGAGCGTCGCGGTGCAGCTGCTGAAGCGGCACGAGGAGGAGGAGAAGCTGCGCGGCCGCGAGAACTCGTCGCTGGAAGGCAGCCAGGCGTCCTACGGGCGGCGAGACGACGTGTTGTATCTGGCGGAGAACGCCAAGCGCGACAAGGGCGGGCGGGGCGGCTGCTGCTAGCAGAGCGAGACGAGGAGAGAGGAGAGAGAGCTCCCACGACGACGGCGAGCGAACATTGTTGGGAGCAGATAGGAGCACTTTATATGAATGAATGTATCGAGAGGGATTTGCGTTGCGCATACTGTAATATGAATTTGCCACATGAAGTTGGACAGCGACATACTTTAAGCAAGTAGTCGAGTCTACAAATTTCGAACTGGCGCTCGTTTCCAATCCACTCCTGGCGAAGTCAGCACAAGTGAGTCACCATGGCGTGGTGAAGACTCCTCATACAGTAGAAAGAAGCGAGCGACATCAACACACGCGAGCACCAAAGCGCGTTCGTTCCATTCAACCGCAAGCGCCTTTTGGCCTCCTCTCCACCCCTTCGTGTGATGAATGGGTACGTGCATTTGAATGAGCTGCTGGAAGGAAGCAGTCAGCAGCTGGTGGGCGAATGAGGTGGTGGTGACAATCACTCTGTTCCCCCAATAAGAGCCCGTCGGGCCGTCAGCCAATCAGCTCTCTCCTCCTCCGCCTCTTAGTTGCCGTTCACTAGCAGCGAGTTGATCTTCTCAATCTTCGTCGAGAGCGAGAGGTCAATGAAGTAGTTGCCGATCTGGACCTTGAGCCCGCCGAGAATGTCGGGGTCCACGACCGCCTCCAGCAGCAGCGTCTCGTCCTTGCCGATGCGCGCACCCAGCGCCTTCTTCACCTGGTCGAGCTGCGCCTTCGAGAGCGGGTCGGCCGACGTCACCTTCGCCTGCACTTCGCCACGGAACGCGCCCATGAGCTGCTTGTACGACGAAATGACGCCGACGGCGTCCGGGAGGCGGCCGTTCTCCGCCAGGACCTCAAAGAGCCCGGCCACAGGCTTCGAGAACTTGGCCTGTTCCATGACCTTCGAGATGTCCTCCTTCTTGGACGCGCGTGCGATCGTCGGGTCCTTGAGGAACGACGCGAAGTTCGGCTCCTTCGCAATCGTCGCCTCGATCGTCAGCAGCTCCTTCTCCACGGCCTCGAGCACGTTCTGCTTCGCCGCGACACTGTAGAGCGCGTTCGCGTACCGCGCGTGGAGCCCAAAGAGCTGCAGCTTGGGCTGCGTCATCTGCCCAAAGCCGCCGATCTCCGCCACGTCTTTCGGGGCAGCGGCGCTCGTAGCCGCCGCGGCGGCGAACTGACGCGTCGCCACCTGCGGCGCCGCCTTGCGGGCGTTCTTGGCAACCGAAGCGAGCATCTGGAGAGAGAACGTGTGTGACATGTGAGCCCCTGTGGTCTTATAAGAGACCATGCGAGTGTGTGCGTGTGTGGGGGACTTTCCCCTTCCCTTCCTTCCCCTCACACGCGCACGCGTGCTCCACAGCAACGAGGGCGAGCGAACGCGTCATCGTACCTTGTTACCTTGGTTTCTTGGGCGTTGCGACTGCGCGAATGCCAAGCACGCGCCCCCCCTTCACACACAGCCACAAAAACTCACAGAGCCCCCAAAAGCTCGATATTCACAAAGCAGGCATATCATCTACAACAACTACAATCATGGCCTCAATTTGCCAGACTGAAATTCCAGGACAGTCTTGTATTTACAAAAACAACCAGAGCTTTCAATATCAATTTAAATGGTGGGCACAAGACCAAAGGACATTGAAGAGATGGCGTCACGGATCCCCAGCCCAGTACCTCCTCTGGCTTGGATCCGTGACGCGATCTCTACAGCAGCACCCGGGAGAACGAGGCACCCAGAAGGAAAGAAAGGAGCGTGACACCAGACGGCCTGCTACACTTCTTTAGGCGTCCGCTCTGAGCCACACGACTTCAAAGGCACCAGAGCCCCTCTCTCCTGTGAGCGTTCGCCCGCCCCCACATAACACCGCGACACCACACAAACAAGAGCAAACATCGTCCATTACCCCTTCTTCGCCCGCTTCCTGCTCAGCACCTGGTGCGCTGGCAGCGGTGGCTTGTGCAGCTTCACGAGCATGCGCGAGTGTGGCAGTGGCCACTGCGCGCCGTCCAGTACGAGCGCGCGACTCGTGCGCGCACTGCCGTCGTCCGCATCTTCGTTGTCTTTCTCGTCCTCGTCCGGGTCACTGTGCAGCGCCACTGCGAGGCTCCACTTGTCCAGAAAGCGGTTGTAGGCCTCCGCATGGGCACGCAGCTCGAGCGCCTCGTGCGTGGGCTGCGCTGCTGGCAGCAGCTCACGCATCGCGTCATCGAAGAGCGCGAAGATCTCATCGCCGTCGCGCGGTTTGACGGTGCCGGCGGCTTCGAGCGCCTGCAGCGCGTCAGCAAGCGCGCGACCGAGCACTGACTGCCGGTACTCGTCCATCGTCCGGGAGTATCCGCAATCAATTGGGTAGAAAACCTGCTTAATTTATTTCACTACTGGTGTTCCGAGCCATTCAGTTGAAACCGCACAACCAACCGTGACAAAAGGAGCATCGTTCCGAGTCGGTCTGTCGTCGGTACTTCCTAGCAGGTCGCAACCACGCAGCAGCAGCAGCAGCCATGGCGATCCGCGAGGAGCACGACTTCATGAGCGAGAACGAGCGCGCGTTCCTCTTCGACGCGATCCGCAGCCGCCCGCACGTGCGCGCCGACGGTCGCGAGCTCATGCAACAGCGCAAGGTCTACTAGTACCACGTGTTGTGTACTGTAGTCTTGTGTGTGGCATGCACACTCACACTCTCTCTCTCTCTCTTGTCCACAGATCCGCGTGCAGTTCCGCCGTACGGAAGCGCAGGCGCAAGCAGAAGTGCAGCTCGGCCGCACACGGTGCGTCCGTCCTTCTTATCAACTGGCCGCGAGGAGCTCCCCCGCATTAGTGACTTATTGACTGATTCCGTGACGTCACTCATTCGACCAATCAGCGTCATTGCAAACGTCCATGGCGAGATCGTGCCGCCGTTCCCGGACCGGCCGACCGAGGGGTTCCTCCACTTTAACGTCGAGCTCTCGCCCATGGCGTCGCAGAGCTTCGAGGGCAGCGGGCGGCCGTCCCCGCTCGCCGTGGAGCTCGCGCGCGTCGTGGACCGCGGCATTCGCGAGTGCCGGGCGCTCGACACTGAGGCGCTGGCGATCGTCGCGGGCGAGAAGGTCTGGGCCATCACGTGCTCGCTCCACGTCGTGGACCACGGCGGGAACCTCGTGGACTGCGTCTCGCTCGCTGCGATCGCCGCGTTGCTGCACTACCGGCGGCCGGAAGTCGCGGTCCACGGCAACGCGACCACTGTGTTTAGCGCGGACGAACGCGCCGCCGTGCCGCTCAGTCTCCACCACCTCCCGATCTCCATCTCGTTTGGCTTTCTGGCCTCGAGTGCCGACAGTACCGACAATAGTGACAGTAGTGACACGTCCCCCGTGCTCTTTCTCGACCCGACTGAGAGAGAAGAGCGCGTCACGGACGGCGCCCTCACGTTCACGTTCAACGCGTTCCGCGAACTCTGCGCCGTGCACAAAATCGGCGGCGCAGCGATCGCCACAGCCGACGTGTTGCGGTGTGCGGCGGTGGCAGCTGCTCGTGCGAGTGACCTCGCGGCCTTTCTCACGGCGGAAGCCGCGGCGGCGGACAAAGACGCGCTCGACCGCCGTCGGACGCAGCTGCGCGGTCGGGACTTTGCCGACGTGTCGTCGCTCTCTTCGGCGGATCCAGCAGCGACCACGACAGTGCAGAGCCGGGCGCAGGTGGATCTTGGCGCCATGACGGACTTTGCGACACTTCACGCGCCAATCGCGCTCCGAGACGACCCGTCAGCTGCGGAAGCAGCTGCGCACATAACGTCCATGGCGCAGCTGCTTGCGTCGCTTGAAACCGCTGCAGACGATACAAAGAGGGTCGATGATGGCGATACCGACACGATGATGACGTCAGCAGACGACGGGTCGGACGGTCTCGCACTGACAGCAGCGGCCCGTGACGCGTTTGCGCAGCTGACAGCGAGTGCGAGTCTGCGGGCGCTCGTGGCTGGGGCGAAGGATACGAAGGACGCAAAGGCGGTGGCTGGAACACCACGGACGCAGGTGACGAACGTGAAGATGACGAAGACGACGACGAAGAAGATGACGGCCGAGAGCGACAGTGAGGAAGAGAGTGTGGTGGTGCAGAGCGAGTTTGATGGCCGGAACGATGCTGCTGCTGTGGCGCCAATAATGGCAACGACTCCGACACCAGCAGTGGCCAAGAAAACGGCCACGAAGAAGACGAAGAAGACAAAGAAGCAACTGTCGAGTGACGAAGACGATGACGACGCGGAGGACTTGAGTGCGGCGATCAAGCGCAAGCCACGGAAGTGAGAGAGGGATCAACCAGTTCGCCTTCAATTCAAGGCGTCTTCCTTACAGGGCGAGCCCCTCCCTCTTTCCGTAATGTTCTACCGTAGAAGCCAGCTCCTTCCTGGGGTCCTGAGATGGCCTCGTGACGACATCGATTGCATCACGTCGCAACTGGTGTTATTAACATCTGCATTTGTTATTAACTCTCCAAAGCTCAAAAACCTCCAAAGCTCCAAAAGCTCAAAACGTCAGAAGCGATACGATGCGAAGCAGCCGAGCGGCACCGCTACTGAAATAGGGGGCGACGACTGACTGTCCCCCCTCCAGTCGTCGATGCACAAGCGCGTGCGCGTGTGCGTGCGCGTGCGTCCGAGCGCGAAGGCCGATGCTGGCGGCGTGGTCGTGAACCCACACGAGCAGGTCCGTAGGAGTCTCCACAACCAGCCCACGTAGAGCTGTGCATGTATACTCACGTGTGCTCACTACTTGCTGTTCATTGCCCAGACAATCAGCGTGGTCACGAACGCAGCCACCGGCACGGGCCCATGCTTCCGCTTCGACCAGGTCCTGGACGCGAGCGTGGACCAACACGGCGTGTTTCAAGCCGAGGCCGCGGACGTGGTCGAGAGCGTCCTGAGCGGCTACAACGGCACGGTCATGGCGTACGGTCAGACAGGCGCGGGCAAGACGTTCACAATGTCGGGCGGCAAGCGGTCGTTCCAGGACCGCGGCGTCTGTGCGCGCGCGCTCTCGGCCGTCTTTGCGCGCGTCCAGCGAGACGCTGATTACGTATACGCAGTGCGTGTCTCGTACGTCGAAGTTTACAACGAAAGCCTCTACGACCTCCTCAACTTTCGTGAACCGACGAACTCCAGCAGCTCCACCAGTAAAGATGACCTCATTATCCAGGAGAACGCCAAGGGCCAGACCGTCATCAAAGGCCTCACGCGGCCGCTCGTGACGACCGAAGAAGACGCGTTCGACCGGCTCTTCCAGGGCGAGACGAACCGCACGATCGCAGAGCACTGGCTCAACGCTGCGTCCAGTCGCTCGCACTCGATCTTTACAGTCTACATCGAGAAGCGGCGGAGCGCGACGAGCGGTCTGCTCGATGATGACGACAACAACAACAATGCAGATGATGACGTCAGCAATTCGGCCGTGGTGTTTAGTAAACTCCACCTAGTCGACCTCGCGGGCTCGGAGCGGACAAAGAAGACGGGAGTGACGGGTGCGATGCTGAAAGAGACTGCGCACATAAACCGGTCGCTTACGTTCCTCGAACAAGTCGTCATTGCGCTCGGGGAGAAGCGGCGGCAGCACATTCCGTACCGCCAGACGACGCTGACGAACCTCCTGAAAGACTCGCTGGGCGGCAACTGCCGGACGCTCTTGCTTGCGTGCGTGTGGCCGGGCGAAGCGCAGAGCGACCAGAGCCTCGCGACGCTCCGGTTCGCGACGCGGATGATGCGCGTCAAGACTGCCGCAGTCGTTAACGTCGTACTTAGCGGCAGACAGGCGACCGCGGCAGCTGGTGCGGCCGCTCAGCAGGAGATTACGAATCTCAAGGCCGAACTGGCGCTCTACGACACGCTGAACGGCCGCAGCCACGTTGATTACGACACGCGTCCGTCGCCAGCCAAGCAGGCGCTGTATCGGGAGCACGTACTGCGCTTCGTCCGTGAGAATCCAGAGCCCTGTGCGCTGCCACTGGGCAGCGTCGGGCAGATCCAGAAGCTCTTTACCGCATTCCGCTCGCTATATCTCGAGCAGCAGACGCGCATAGACGCGCTGCGTCACGAGGTTGAGACGCTCCAGCGCCAGCCAATGAGCGCAGGTGTCCGTGAGAGCAGCAAAGTGGCGCAGATTCGGGCCCTCCGAGCAGCCCATGATGAGTCATCACCTGACGTCATCACAGTCGCAGCTGCACAGCAGATGACGCCAGTGGATGACAGACACCAGCTGCCCCAGATCGTCCAGCTGAAGACTATGGAAACGCCAGAGTGTGATGGCGACAACAATGAACTGTCTCAGCACCCGCGACTGCCTCGTCTCACGCCATCACTGCCGTTAAGAGCTCCAGTCTGTTGTAATAGTACCGACCTGCCCAGTGTCCCGAGCGACAAGGAGCTCTTTGACCGCTTCCGGAAGCGCGAGAGCCCGACGCCCGCGTCGGTTCTGGACGTGGACGTTGCGAAACGCAACCTGCGCCAGGCCAAGGCACAGCTCGCAGCGTGCGGGCTCGAGGTGAACCGGCTCAAGCTGTGCGTTTTGTTGTTGCGTTTTGTTTCATTGCGTCTCTTGTCGTGTGGTGCTGCTAACTACGACAACCACTGTACTGCTCAGTGAAATCGACAGCCTCTCGTCCAAGCTTCAGGCGTCGGCGTCGTTGTCGTGTGCCTTAGAGAATGACGTCACGGCCGACACGTCTGATGCGCTTCGT
>JAASGD010000998.1:0-14084 GCA_023334115.1 Globisporangium megalacanthum | reverse complement strand
GCGCAAGCGCTTCAAGAGAGCGAGCCCACTTTACTCCCAGAAACCCGAACGCCTCGATCGACACCAATTGCAAACCGCCCAAAGCGCAAAGCCGATGTACTCGACTTGTCGAAGGAGATGACGCCGTCGTCGGCTCAAGCGGAACGAGAGCGGTTGCAGCTGGAGGAGAGAAGGTTTGTACATGAAAGAGCGTCGAGCTCAGCTCGAGGGAGAGAAGGTCGAGTAGGAAGTTCGAGTGCTACGAGTCGAAGCAGCTAAACAAAGAGGGCTCGCACAGCAAGAGTTGCGAGCAGCAGGCGTGCCAGAGGCAGAGATAAATGCTCGACTGCCGTTAGAGTAGGTATCCGTGCTCTCGCATGTAAAGCAACAGCTCTTCTCTGCGCTGCCCTCCCGACAAACTGCTTGGCTGTCCGCTACTATGATCGTGTTGTTGCTCGAAGTCTGTTGGTGAGGTGTCGATCCAATTCCTTTGGGATGTTGTCGTCGATACACAGATTGTGGAGGACGACGCAGCTTTCCACGAGCGCAACAATCAGCTTCATGCTTGAACGCGAGCGCACCACGACACGGATCGACTTGAGAAACGGTAAGCGAGCTTTCAAGATCCCAATTGCGTGCTCGATGCAGACACGCATATGCGACAGTCGTGTGTTGAACGCATCGTGTTGACGTGACAGTGTCCCGCCCCGCTGCCTCTTCAACGGAGGAACGAGTCGCACACTCACCGTGAACGCTGAATCTCCAACAATGTAGTTGCTGCCGCACACGAGCGTGTCGATGTGGCGCACGAGCCGAGAGTTGGTGAAAACGCGCTGATCATGCGCGCTGCCCGGCCACCCATTGTAAACATACCGGAACCGGCGGCGCCAGTCGCACAACAATATCGCGTTGATCGAGTATGAGCACTTCCGCCAGTAGTAGTCCTCGCCGTGGATCTTGTGTTTTGCGGCGAGAGGGAGAAGCGACCCATCGACGACGCCGACACGACCAGGGAATCCGAAGCCTGCCTCAAACCTTACGGCTATTTCTTGCTGCTCGAGCTGGTCTGGTCACGTCACGACTGATTCATGGAGGCTGAGTAGTGCGTTGGCGCAGCGCGCGACGTACGCGTGCACATACCCAACGGAGCAGTAGCCAAGGCGTGATATTCGCCCAGTAGAAGCACCATTGCCGCAAAAGCCAACGTATTGTTGTGTGGTAAAGTGGGGCGCGAAATTCCCTCATTTTCGGCACTAGCGGGTCTGGATCAAGAAGGATCGGCTAAGTGGGGCGAACTTGGAGTTAAATCCGGCAACCTGTGACTTGTGACAATTCGGTGACGTCATTAAAATCCTTCACAGGAAATCGGTGACGTCATGCGAATGGGTGGTCTCCGTTGAACGCACCATGAGGAGATTTAGTATCGGAAGTTACACTAGGGAGGCGCATAACGGTGAATTCAGTACGCTTTTGGTTTTGTTCTTCAGAGTACTCCTAGAGTCCTATCGTCGCTCGAAGTCCCGCGTGCGCGCGACTCACCCTGTCAACTCCATGTCCGAAAGGACGGCACGCTAAACCCGCCCCGGCGAAGTGGATCGGTCAATCCCAGGAAGGGGACCCGTGGTCAAAAGCGGAGACACTTTTGGGTCCCGCCCACGCTCAAGAAGAAGCCGCGGTCGAAAGCGGGGACACGTTTAGGTCCCGCCCGCGCACAAGAGGTGGAGAGAAAGAAGGAAGAAGGCACCGAGTGCCGGCAGAGCAACTGCGAGCATCGCCGCGCCTGTCGAACCCCCCACCTGGCCGATCGGATCGAAGTATCTCCGACCCAGCACGCATCAGCGCGCAAGGACACATCTCACCACGCTGGTATGGCGAGCGGGCAGTGAAGCTAGCCCGATCTACGCCGGAGCGCTTCGGTTCTCGATCCAGAGAAGTTTTTGTTGTGCGTAATACCACAGTAGGAAGACAAGTAGTTGCGCCGCCAGAGGTCGTTGATCACCCCCGTTCCATCCCGTTCCAAACATCTTGAGCCCATGAATCTTTTTGTGCAAGCGCCAAAAGCTCGCCTTGTTCATTCGGTACTCAGTGCGAAACAGGTCGTCCGGCATGCCCCCAATCTCGCTGGAGAGCGACGACAACAAGCGCGGCACTTGTGTGCGGGCGCTGATGTATCGGAGTTGGTCGAGCAAGAACCGCACAGCGAGAACGCCACGTGCACAGTCATCCAAAGTTCCGTGACGAAAGGTCGTACTGCGCGCAAACTCGATCCATAGGACCGCCTCCGCATCTTCGATTGCGTGCCGGTGGGTTGATATTCGAGACATTGCTGCGAGCCGCGACACGAACGGATAAAACAGATAGAATGTGAGCCTTGTGCTGCAAGTGCTGCATAGACAATCAGTGGCCTCGATGGACGGTGGTCTAGTAGGTGCTGGTGTGGTGCGGCCTGAGAAGCGGACAGCACGTACCAGGTTTGGGCTGAGTGGTAGCGGTGGGCTGCGATTGTAGTTTTGAAGTGGCCTGGCTCGAGGCACGAGTCAAGCGCAACGGAGAGCGAGCAGATTTTGATTGGTAGAAATGGGTATGGACGCTGATCGTCTGTCAACGATCATAAATCAAAACTGACGACCACTATTAAACCCCAAAAAGTGTCTGATCCATGTATTTTCCAGAACTGATACATGATTTCACGACAACACGATAACCTCTCAAATATGTTGATAGATATATGAAATATATGCGAAAGGGCGTTCAAAGTATGATTTTGTAAAATTCGTCGCCACCACATGGCGATGTATTTTACATTTGATTCAGTTCTGATGCAGGATTCGGAAACCAGGAGTTGTCCATGATCTGAACGACTTAATCGATTTTTTCGCATTCAGCGCTCGTGTGCAGTTGAAGCACACATGAGTGCCATGACAGAGAGGTAAGCACCGACTGTAGCAATACAGGCACTTCAACTGCATCCTACGCGCTGTCAGTAGAGCGCGGCGCGTAAGCAGACGTGGCGCACATGAGGCGCCAAGACGACAGCGTAGCGTAGAGTGCACATAACCAGGAGCAAACACGATAGAACGACGCAACACATCCAATGTTGTTCGCACACCTAGTCGCTTACGTCTGCATCTCAACACATGCACGCACGCCGCTACATGAAGCTGCCGTAGAAGGTATAGCAAGAGCCAAAGAGGCAACCAAAGTGCGTGTGAAAGGCGCTAGTCCAGGTTGCCCGTGAACACGAAGCGCAGAAAGTCGAAGCGGCGCGCGAGTCGCGAGCGCAGCGACATGTCGTCCGGCGCGCTGCTGTCGACGGAACGCCAGAACTTCATCGCAACAAAGAAGCCGCAACTGTATCTGTCGTATTGCAGCGGGCTGTTGACTGCCACGACGCCGAACCCGGGAAGCACCTCACCCGCCAGGGTGTGCGCCGCAAGGTCGAGCGCTGTCCTGTAGGCCCGTCCATTCAAGAATCGTTCAAGCGAATGGCGTTTCCCCCAGGTCGATGGCCATCCCACACCAGTGGTTGTTCTCGTAGTTCACCGGCACGGGCAATTTCTTCACCATGCCTCCCATCACAGCGGCCGTAATCGCATCCAACAACTCCGGCTCAAAAGCTGCTCGAGCCCCGCGCGCGCCTGACAGCTTGCCCGTAACTACGCCCGCGTACCGCACTGCCAGGTCTGCTTGCTGCAGCCGCTAGCAAAGCGCATGTATCGCCATATTGCTGAGCCACATGGGCGGCCGCAGGCGGTACAAAGCCGGTACATGGATGTCCACCCCGAATCCTGGAAGCACGCCATCTAGATACATGGACGAGATCTGAATCGCCAAATCGCGGACAGTCGCTTGCTGGTCAGCTGGCACTACACCCGCCACGTCTTCGTTCATCCACTTGACGAACGCCGTCCCGCACTTGCACTCGTATATCATGTTCGCCAATCTCTGCATGGTCTCAATCTGGTGCCTGGAGAAGGAGCCGACACCGATGATGGACACAATCTCTTGCATCGGCTTGGCGGTCGGCTCACTTGGCTGGCTCTGGTCTTGGCTCTGGTTCTGGCTCGACACAGAGGTCGCGTCGCTTGAGGCGTTCGCAAGAGGGAGAACGTCGACGCAGGCTAAGAGGAGCTTCTCGGGAAACAAGTAGAACGCGTCTACGTTGTCCACTGCGTTCCCTTTTTGCACGTACTTGGGCCGCTTGTTGATGGCGTCAGCAACTTGACCGAGATGCCTTCGAGCCGCCGCGCCGTCTCGTCCAACGGCGGCCTTTGTGTGTCCAGCGCGTCGGCAAGCTGCTTTAGCGTGACTTCGCCACTCTTGAGTCTTGCAACCTCCGACGCGTTGAAGCGAACTCGGTCCTGCTTCTCCGCCGACCCAACTTTTTTGTGGTCCGTCCGCGGAAGCCCCGTATTTTCTGCCTTCAGGTTGATTCGTATCAGGACGGGAGCCTTCTCTTCAAAGTCGTCGTCGCCGTCTACGGCGAGCTCCGGCTCAAAGCTGTAGTCGACACGAGTGGCGGCAGCCGCTGCAGGATGCGCGTCAGCCTGTCCATGTCTGGTCCAGGACCCGTCTGGTACTCGTCCATGCCTGGTCCAGGTAGCGCTCCGACGTCGTCCATGTCTGGTCCAGGATCCGTCCGGTACTCGTCCAGGATTTGAGCGGCAGACTTTCGCTCCAGGCTAATCTCGTGCGAGCTCGCATCTCGCATCTCGCGGCGAGGTGTGGGGTCGAGCGTCAGCGGGAACAGACAGAGCGGCGGCAGGAAGAGACGGAGTGTCAGCTGTCGCAGGCGGAGCGTCGGCTATCTGAGACGGAGCCGCCTTGTGCTCTTCTGCATCTTGAGTCCCGCTCAGCGTCATATCATCGGGCTGCTCGGGAACGACTTGGCTGGTACCCACCATGGGCACGAACCCGAGGTCGTCCGAGTAGATACTGTGCGCCTGCGAGGCGTCAACTGGCTCCTCTGCAACATCAGCATCGGCATCGTCCGCGATGTCGGCATCTTCTGTGCCGTTGACGAGAACGATGCGGTCCGGCGGCGTTGACGCAAGCTGCGTACGCTTGCGCTGGCGCACTTTACGCCACTGCATGAGTACGAACGCGAGGTACTCGTCGTACTCGTCATCATCGTCGATGGCCACGTGCCCGGTCGAGATCAGATGAGTCGCCCGTACAGCATCCTTGTACCGCTTGGCAGCAGATCGACGCGACAGCACAGCCTCGTCTTCCGTGAACGGGTTGAACGCGACCTGGTCGACAGCTGGCAACTCTGCGGCTTCACCGACCCATCTTTGAACGTAACATACGACCACCACAGTGAGTACCACAGTGAGTGACAACATCACATGGACAAAACATGGAGGATACATGGACGAGTGATGGACGAATCCTGGATCGCTTCAATTGGTCATCACATACCTTGTGTCAACCCTCGCGAGAGGGATGAGCGAGCCGGGCCCTCCACGGATCTTGCGGTAGGCGATCGCGTGACGACACGGCAGCTTCATGGACGACGCGAACGCGCAGCCGCACCACCAGTCTGTCGTGTTCACGGTGTGGGTGTACCGCTTACCCACCACCTTCACCGTCTGCTGTTCGTCGACTGCCGAGTACTGGTACTCGTGGTGCTTGACCAGCACCGCCGCGTCCTCTACCTCCACTTGTTCTGCGACGTAGTGCATTGTGAAGCGAAACACCTGACCCATCTCCTCGTCGTAGTTGCTATTCGCGTAGCGTCCTGGCCGTAGGCGATGATACTCGTACTCGTTCGCGCACCGGCGGGAAACTTCAATCAGCTCCTCCATGCACCTCACCATGCTCGTGCTGCCGCTGACGTTGTGCTTGAGTTTGCCGAACCAGCTCTCGCGCCGGTTGTTTGTGCGGTTCTTAAAATTCGCCAAGTTGGCGCGGCGGTACATCGCCCACATCAGCTGGCACGTGTGCCAGTTCTTCCCCATGTAGGCGAAGAATGCGTCGAACCCGAGCCGCGTACAAAGCTGCGCCAGATACTCTCGATTGGTGTCGTAGTCTTCGGGGCAGGAGACGTACATCATGTTGTGAATCAGGTGGTCGATCGCTGTGTGGTCGTCAGCTGAGATGCGGCCGTAGTCTGGCAGGCGAGCCGCTTTCATGAGGTATTTGATCGCGTGAAAGACGCAGATCAGCCCGCGGGCTTCTGGAAACTGGGTATGCAGCACCTTGATTTCGTTCAGGTCCTTGTCGACCACAATGACCTCGATCAACCGGTGATGGGCTGGGTTCGCGCGCTTGAAGTGAGCGGCGGCACGCTCCATGTGCCAGTCGCCATTCGTCTCCAGCCGTGAGTGTTGCGCTGGCTGCCCTTCCCCGAACTCGTCCATCAACACAAAGGTGTACAGTTGGTAGTTGAACCTGCGTACACACGTCGTACAGTCACAAACATACGACAGCAAATCCTGGTCAGTACATGGATCAGGCGTGGATGAGTCATGGGCAAGTCATGGACAAGCACTGGGCAGGTCCGACACGCACCGGTTAGTCTTGTGCGTGCGGTCGATCTGAAGCAGCTACGAGAACCGCGGGTACACCTCTCGCATCGTCTTGGTCGTCACGGAGATGACACCTGTCTCTCCCCGCTCAGTCTCGTCCACCGTCACGATCGCGCCAGTGCCATCGGCCGCAAGTCTTGCAATCGTCTGGGCCGTCACATCATCGTCGTCCTTGCGCGCGACGCTTGAGCGGTGTGCCACTACGATGTTGTCGACGTCGTGTTGGACCACGTTCTGGCCACTCTTGAGCGGGTAGTCGTAGATCTTGGACCGTTTCTTACGGGTCGACACCATCGCGTCCACGTGCAACCACACCTCGGCGCTGGTGATCCCGCGCGACGACGGATACGTTGCGAACGTATCGTCGCTGACTGCGTGGTTGTGCTGGAATAAGCCGTTCTTTACTTGAAGACACCAACCGTCGTCTCGCTTGACCACCTGCACGACGAACCGGAATGGGCACTCGGTGCTGCGAAGATGGCGCCGAGGTCTCTTCGTCCCGCCGCGCTCCTTCGCCGGCCACCGTATGTACAAATGTACACGCGCTGGTACGTCACCCAGTCATCGGGCACAAGTTGCACGAACTCGCCACGTCGCACGGCCTTCGTGCTCCGAAGACGCTTGTTCCGCTGGTCGCATGTCACCGTCTCTTGAACACGAATTACTTTGCGCGTGATCTGCAAGTACTCCTCCAGGTATTTGTACTAAGCGCTTCAGTCATTGTGCATCATACCGGGCGGCTCGACTCGGATGCTTGTGTCCAAAACCTTGATTGATCCTTGGCCGGATCCTGGACCGGATGCTGGACCGGATCCTTGAGCGGATCCTGGACGGGATCCTGGAGCAGGTCCTTGAGCAGATCCTTGAGATGATCCTGGAGCGGATCCTGGACGGGGTCCTGGATTAGTCCTGGACGTTTCGACGACGCTCTCTCCGCCCGTGCTGCCCTTGCTGTCGCTTCGCGCGTCGCTGTGCTCTTTGGTTTCCTTGCCCGTCGCCGGATCAGCAGGGACTTCCATCGCCTCGTCTTCGTCGGAGTCGAAGACTTGAATGAGCTGCCTCAGTCTCTCATGAAACCGAGCGCTGTCACCGCGTGTGGCGCGCTTCGGCCGTAACGGCGCACTCGCGTCTGCCTTGGCAACGGTCCGCCCCTACTCGGCAGGATCTGGCGAGTCTGTGTGTTGCGCTTTCACATACGGGCTTCGTCTAGGCGCGGCCGCGTTGGGGGTGACACGTCTCGGGGGGCTACTGCTTAGCGACCCAGCTCGTGGGCGTGTCACAGCTCCCACGACTTTGTCCGTCGATGTCTTGGCGCTCCGATCTGCGCTGCTTGCGGCCGCGTCAGCACTGGGCGTGCTTTGAGCACCTGTTCGCTCATCACGACCTGACATCAGATAATTTCGCAATATGATACTGTATTAGACTCACAGACGCTTCGTCTCGCACACACACATAAACTCTCACATCAGCACGCCACCACGTGCGCACACATGATTTGCCCTGAGCTCGTACCGATACAACGCGTGCTGTGCGTCTGCCAGCTTTCGGGGGGCTCTGGCAAGCGTTCGCGTGCGCCTGGGGCGCGTGTTCGCAAAGCTAGAGCTCCTGGAAGCCCCCGCAGGCGCTGTCAGCGGCTCCAACGGCCAAAAACGCAACAAAGAAGAGAGCAGAGCGCTCACCGTGTGTCTGTTGCCCTTCTGAAGTCTGTAGCGAGCGTGTGCGCGCGTCTGAGGTGCTGGGAGGCTGTAGTGAGCGCCCACGTGCAGTGCGCGCGTTGCGAGTCGCTCCCTCGCTTTCTTCTAGCGTCGAATTCGTGAATGAATTCCTCACTCCCTTTTTCTCCGGTGAATGCTGGCCACAAGTGACTCTCTCGCTTTCTTCTCGCTTCTAATTTGCTAAATGACTTTTCCCTCGCTTTTTTCTCGCGTGAATGCTTGCCACGGTTCTGGCGCGAGATGGGGGATAATTTATTTTCTTTCGCTGGGTTTAGGGTTGCAACGGGGTGATGGGCAGCGATCGTATTTTTCATTACTTCGTAAATGGACATGTACGTACAGGAATAATGGATCAGTCCTGGACCAAAAAATTAATGGAATCATGGACCTTAGCAGTCGCGTTTTTAGTAAATACACCCCCATAACCTAATGGAATCTTTAATATTTTTGGGTTGTCGTGATTATGTTCGGGATAGGGTTACTATACCACATTTGTGCTACTACACCTTCTCATGTTCATACCATGGTGTAAAATTTAACCTTAATATATTTTACAAGCCAAATTCCCTAACTATTGTGATATGCTCTAATCCTATAAATGGTATGTGATGATGACCGAAGCTCGAGAGACCTTAAGCATATATCCAATGATTGCAGCTTGCTCTATTGAAAATAGCGGAGTGAAAATGAATCGCTGTCGTTTAGATGTACTTGACTATTTGGACACTGCATCACAACAGAAGTTGCACACGTAGATGATAGCATGGCTTATTCGGTACATTCCATAATTTAATCGATATAACAACCCACGATGTACAAGACATCATACTAGATTCCATTTGTGCTGCGAGTCGATCGTGGGGCGAACAGAGCGAGGCTTCTGATCATCTTAATACAGCGGCGCTCCATCGGGGTTGCGACCGCTGGTCTCGCCGTTGTTAGTGACGGTCACGTTGGTGCCACTGTGGAGCGGCCACGTAGCAACAGCCTAACGTTGTTTCTCAGCGGTATACGATAGCTGATCTTGACCATCAATATCGAGCGCATTAATTTTGGCTGAGTACTCGAGCAGCTGGAGGGTCTTGGTTTAGTCGAGTTGCAACCGTTCAGTGCATCGATAAAGTTTGATTCGTACTTTCCTTGCAGCCTCTCGTTGTGTAAAATCATACAGATCTGTTAGCGGGGGCGTACCCACTTCGAAGCAGCAACGTATCAGCATGAACAAACGGTTACTTTGCTCAGTAAGCATGATCATTTTACCCTGGTAATACCGGCAATACCACCTGCGTAGTTTCCGTCTGCTGTTTGAGAGACACCCTCGCGATCCGTTAACACAAGAAGTGAACGTGTAAATAGCTTGCTGTACCGTGTATATTCTCTACAGTGTCCGCGTGATGCAGCACCACAACGTATCCCGCATAGCATGACTATGTTGCAGAATGACGCAGACCATTCACTATAGGTGTATTATTTCGAACAACGAGGCTGAGCTGCACAACGCTGTAGATCACCCACTCCCTTTTGGAGCGTCCACTTCCGCGCCAGTTGTTTGGGTCACTTCCACAACTTTGATACAAGCGTACCAGGTAATTTACATGAGCGCTGATCTGTCGCTCAAGGTAAGTGGGTACACATCACTGCATAAAGTGTCTAGAAGATACCACAATGATCTGCGTCAACAAGTCTCTAAGCCGCATCATTTCTTCTATTTACCGCACAGGTTTTGGGTGCGGTACCGAAGCCGCAAACGCCAATTGCCCCCCCCCTCTGCGGCAAGCGGTCCAAGTACCAGAAGGGAATCAGGCGCCACCACACCAGCTTTCGGATGACAACACTGTAGCGGCGTGTCTACCACCTATTGAGTAGGCTATCCTACGCCTTGTCGTGTGGATATGCGCGCTATGGCGACACCGTATCGGGCAGCCTCCACCTTAATAGCAATGGGTATAGCTGAAGATACATGGATTCCATGCTTCATCGTGTAAACGACTGCTATCGATAAGGATTGTCGCAGTGTTGCTTTTAGATGGTTACGTCGGTCAAAGAAGAAATGCAGCCTTGTACAGACGCGTTTGTGAAGGTTGATCACGCCAGCGCTGCACGAGCTCTCCGACGACGTTGATGAGTTTTTTAGCGTCGGATGCGAGCAGCAACGTCTGGTCTCCCTTCGATTCAATACTGTCATCGGTATCCAACAAGGTATACCACATTGGTTTTTAATTTTCGTGCAGCCAGTGATAGTGTGTACATTTAACAGGAGATCACATCGCTATCGCTGGCGTCAGAGCCTTCCTTTATCAACATTGATCTGTCCCCGAGGTGCAACTACAAAAACGTGGCGAAAAGCGACGTGTGCTCAAGCTGCCGCTGATGTTGCATTACTGTCTCAAATAAAATACGCGCTTACGATGATGCCGAAAACCATATCGCGGTGTTGGATGGTATCGGCGGCGGTCTAGATATCGCTTGGTGACGCAGCACCAAACAGCGACCTATGAAGCTCGCCACGTGCACCGTTCGCCAGCACTGGAAGACACGCGCTCAGCACGCTCGTAAAGGGCAATGTCGTGACCGGAATTGCAGTGTGCGAGATCGTAGCCGAGTCAGTAGACCACGTTCAAGGCACCTAGATTATCTAGAACATTAAAGACGCTCACGTCTCCGAACACTACGTCGCTTCTCAATAAACGATGCTGGCGTCTGTCCTACAAGTTTCTTGTAACCTCCTTGGTGTCTTGCACTGCTCTCCAGCATCAAGAAGGAGTGTCACGATATCGAGGTTGCTATTTGTATATCCGTCGTCTCACGACTGGATGGCCTAGTTGCTCGCTGTAAAGGGAGAACCAGAATTTCACAGACAGCAACATTGTGAAGAGCCGGACCTTTCACAGACAACATCACTGTAGGTGAAAGGTCTGGTTCTTCCATTTACAGTGAGCCAGCTAATATGGCAATTAAAGCGTCTAAAAAAATTAGCTCCTTGGCAATTCTTTGGATTTTAATCCAGAGTCCAGAGCTACTCAAGGATCCCAGAGAGATCCCAGTGTCTAGCAAAAACACATACACTGTATGTTTTAACATTTGGGCCACCGAAGAGGTCCACTTTAAATGGCTTCGAAATATATTCATTTTCAAAAATGGCTTGGATCTTGATGCGAATTACACATTAACTGTTAATAATGTTACTGTTCGTGCGACATTGTGTGAAAAAAGTTGCACGTGCCAGCGATAGTCAACATTCGCTTTTATTTATAAGATTTATACGGATATGCGGTTTGAAAAGTTGGGTTTTCCAAAACAAGATCGGCAATCGGCGCGAGCCAGATTGGTTGGGAACAATGCGCTACAAGAAAGCCCAAGTGCGATAAACTGGTACCGTCGTTCGAGCGTGTGGCCATGAAAGGCGCAGTGGCTCCGCTATGGTAGGCGGGTGTGCGCTTGCAGCTCGCGGACGGCGTTCGAATCCCGTCCACAACAGATGACCAAGCCACGAGCGACGTAAATGCGCTCGGAATCGCGAAGGTCGCAGACCTGCGTTGGTACTAGTGCGAGTGGCAGTGGAAGTGCACGTGCCACTGGCAGCTGCAGCGACAATGGCAATACGAGTGCTAGTGGCAGCGACGGTGACAGTTATACCAGCAGTGGTAGTGATTGAATTGCCGAGCAGTCCGAGTGTTTTTTTGCGACCTTTCGTGACCCCGTTGCACTCCCCCACAACCCCCACAGAGAATAGTACTGTTGCCGACAACCAAGCACAAGCAAAAACTCTGAAGTCCGCAGTGCGGCGCCGTGGAGTATGGCAAGAATCCTACACACGCGCTGACCGTGGCAGACGAGGTCGTCAACGCCGAGTCCAGGACCACTTCATTACCATTGGTGTGCGGTGCGTTTGTGCGTGATGCAGCCTACCGCGTCACTCCTCGAATACGCGTGTTGCTGGTGATGATCAATACTTTGTGCTTTCTTGTCTTCGCACACACGATTGGCCGCTTCACCGCTAAGGAGATGATGTTCACGGCCACCATGCACAAGTGCGAGGGGAACGACACCGCCAATGTTGCCTTCGTGCCAAACGCGAGCGAAAGAAGACAGCACCACACACACACTCGGCGCACTCACGATTTGATACTTCACGATCTATGTTCGTATGGACGACTGCGCATTCATCGAGCCCACAAGTCAGAAGGCTCGTGCACGTGTCCAAGGCGAAGATTGTATTCGCGGCAGGTCTCCACGAGGGTCATGAGTGTGCAAACGACGCTTAAGCGTTTAAAGCTGCTTGCGGCCAGACGCGTGGTGACTGGCTGGTGACTGGGCGTTTCCCATGGATTCATCACCGCCTGTAGTGGACAGCGACGAAATTGTCAAGGTGGAGAAGGACATGCGCGATTCCTGGGCACCGTGGGCGCTGAGCCACCAACTTCGCGCTGGGGTGGTCTGCTGCTGAGATGGCGCGCGTTGAGACGCAGCTGAAGGCCCCAATCAGCGACTAAATAGGCTCCTTCTTTGCCAAAACATTTTGCTTCTCAAGTCTTTAGCGACACATCGTGCGCTTCCGTAGCGACATCCACAGCACACTCCAGTCGCACGCAGCGACACCATCGACGCGAGCCGGGCTGGCTATGCGATTCTCAGCGGTTCCGCAGTTGGACTCGTCGAGACAGGGAGAGAATGCCAAGCGCGACCAATGCGAGTTGCTCGCGTGGCTCAACCTACAGCTGATCGCGTTCCAGAAGCGGCGATCCATCGGGTCGTAGGCTTGGCGCAAGCACTCCCGAACTCGCTGAACATGCAGTCGTGCTTGTGATCAAGCACATGACGATAGTGTGGTTAAATGACTGTGGGATTGGCATGGAAGGGGGCGCCCAGTGCAGAACTCGGTCAACTTGCTATTTCGCTTTACCACTTCGGCTCGA
The DNA here is from genome assembly GCA_023334115.1 of Globisporangium megalacanthum. Classification (NCBI taxonomy): domain Eukaryota; phylum Oomycota; class Peronosporomycetes; order Pythiales; family Pythiaceae; genus Globisporangium; species Globisporangium megalacanthum. The sequence continues at coordinate 944 of JAASGD010000998.1, read as the reverse complement.
CACGTACCAGCGTCCACACCGACAGCAGCGTGTGCTGCTGCGGCGTTCAGCTGTGCGGTTTTCAGCACGATCTTACCCACAGCGTGTACAACTTCAGGATTGCTACAACTATGCCGGTGTAGCCGACGCGATTCTCACGTGCCACACTGAGCTCGACGTCAAGTACGTGCAGCTCGACGTGCTAGCGTGTCTCGTGCTTGACAGGATCCCGCAGCTGCGCGTATTGTCAGCTGTGTGGCAGGTGATCGCTGCGGCCGCATTCCCTCACAGAGCACAGCGCACAACACGCCTGAGTTCACCTCAGTTGCCGTCCACGTGAACAACGGTAACCGGCGCACCATACAACACGTAGCGACTAAGCGCCTCCTTCACCTCGCGTTGAATGTAATGCTTCTGCACCTTTATCTTTAGATGTCGTCGAGAAAACAGTAGTTGACGCGAGCTTATCAACAACTGTAGTTTCGAATACGTCTGCGAGTGCGGGATGGCGGAGCGGGGCGGTATGGGTGCGGAGCGCGGGGAGTGCGGCCCCACGATCCCAACCATCCCCATGCATGAGCTCGCTGTGTGCGTTCCGGTCGAAATAACTTCTGATGGGTCGACTAAAATATCTAGGATTGTTTTGAAAGTGTCAGTTTATACATGTAAATTTGAAATTGTAAACCAATACTAGTATAGGTTAGTTTCTTTTTTGAATTAGAAGTAAAAATAACTTCAAAATCCAGAGCTTTCCGCGCCAAGCGCGGCACTCAGTTTAATAGTAGATCGATATTATTTCACAGAAAACGAAACATCGCCACAATATGCATAGAATTTAGAGCTTTTCTGGGCACAGTACAGCATTGCTTATTACAGGCACCATTTCTCTGGATTTTTAATCCAGAGTTACTCCGGGATCACAATTACGTCACAATTTCTACTATAAACTGATACCTTGTAGCAAT
>JAASGD010000997.1:0-14099 GCA_023334115.1 Globisporangium megalacanthum | reverse complement strand
GCCGATGGACGAGATGACGTCGAACTCGTGGTTCTCGACCTCGTGCGGCAGCAGCGGCCGCTTGCGCACGTACACGTGGATCTGGTCGCTGCCAAGCGGCGCTGGATCTTTCTGCTTCGCGTGCTCACGCAGGTAGCGGTAGCGGTAGCGGTCGCGGATCGAGCGGATCGAGCGCGTGAAGTCGTCCGCGTGTACTTTCCGCGCCGTGCTGGAGGCGACGGATAGTCAGTTCTATTAGAGCGAGGCGGTTGACAAGAAGTGGGAGTGGGTGAAGGCGGACGCACCGCTTGTCCATGTTTTGGCCAGCGCCGCGCCATTCGCGTTCAGGAACCATGGCGGAGGTGGTCACGAGGAGTGGCACAAGTCGCGCGGACAAGTGAGCTTGTGTCTGAGTTTACAGCATGATTTCACAAGGAAAACTCCATGTCAAAACTCCGTGGACAAGCGATTTTACACTGAGTACATTATTTCCACAAGGAAAATTCCATGTCGAAACTCCGTGGACAAGCGATTGTACTGCTCAACTATCACGCCCTCTCGCCCTTGGATACGGAAAAAGCCGTGAGCAAAACGAAACTGTCAAAAATAGTAAAAGCAAACACGAATTCAGCTGATTTGGAATGAATTTATATTTACACACATTCTGATGCGCAGTCATTCATGACCCATTTTTTTAGCCAATCAGATTAGACTGTTGCAAAACGTTAATTTTTATGAATCTGAAGTTGCTGTGCATTTTCTACTTGTTGTGTGAATAGACACAAAACCAATTTTTATTATTGTTGGGTTCTTAGATGGGCTATATAGACAACTCATTATTACAAAGAAAGTGCAGTCATTTTAACGGCCAATCATAATGCCAGGCGGCTTTGTGAGCCAACTCTCTAATAAAATTACTACCAATCATGGATATTCCAAGCTTAGAATAATAAATTGAACGTGAATTGAATATGGTTCATTATATAAGCAATATACTGAACAATCTCCATATACACTCAAATAATTTGAGTGTACCTTTTGTCACGACACGGAATACTCTGTTTATCTGAGACGATCCGAGAAACGTTTAAAACTAATTTTGTGCTTCTCGGATCACTTCTCGGAGAGTTTTGAAGCCAACAAATAAGCCACATGAAGCCATCGAATTATGGAAAACGTTGGTTATTTTTGCTTTAGTAACCCAACAAAATTGTATTTAGAATCCATCAAATTGCTTGAAAATACAACTTCAGGCCGATAATCCAACTTTCTCAGATTCATAGGTTGACCCTATTTTTTCGAGATCAAACTTTGTCGGATCATCATTCTCTCAGGAGAGCGCTGCCAAAAGAGAAGCCGAATGCGAAAAAACGCGCAAAACTTAAAGGAAACGAGCGGAATTCGTTGCCGGCGATGAGTGAGAGTGCGTGCGCGTCATGGAAGCGCCACGAGGAAGCAGTCCTGTTGGATCTCGTCTTGGAGGCGCGGAACACCCCCTCGCTTAAGACAGACAAGGGCATAAAGAGCAAAGCATGGTCACCGATTGCCGACAAGTTGGCCAAGCGATTCGGAAAAACGCATGACAAAGGTATGAGCGCAGTGCGTAGGAACTTACAACATCAGACTTCATCGCATACACCATGATTGCAGATCAGTGCAAGACGAAGCTCAACCGCATTATGCAGGACTACGATCTGTTCAAGGATATCAGTACGCAAACCGGAGTCAGCGTTTGCCCCGACACGGGGAAGATCACGATGTCTAATGAGGCCTGGGAAGAGTTGATCCCCACGCGAGCGAAGCACGAGACGCGTCTGCGCGAATTCCGTCGTGCCGGATTTGATCACCATGCTACATGCGCCATGATTGCTGGTACGTGAGTATTCGTGCTCCTCCTATCGACCTCTTCTCATCGCGTTCATGAAGGCGATTCACGGGCGACTGGAGCAGACGCGAGCGACCTCTCATCGTTCGTGTCAAATATGGCCGCGACGCCAGCTGCAGACGTTGGTGTGCAACCGCGGCTTGCAGGAGAGCGGCAGGAAGCGACTGATAACAACAACTGCAACGCGCCGCGCCCTGCCGAGTCTACGGCATCACCACCAAGCAGCTCGGCGCGAGTGCAGCGCGTTAAGCGCTTGAGAGATGGACGTTGTAAGGGCGGAGCCGCCAAGGAGACGCGCGCGTTCTCCGACGAGCTGGAGCACGATCTCAGGAGCTTTCTGCGAGTGGCTACTCAATTCTACGCGAGCCGTCTCGGTGCGAGTGCCGCTGGCCCAGTTGATCAACATGCCAGCGACTGAACAACAGCATCCCCGTGTGATATGCGTACAACAGTAACAGTACCCGTTAGCATGTGAGTAGGATAGAGTAGATCTATTCATGGATGAGTACCAGCCTTCACGAATCATTTTGAGCTTCCGCCTGGCGCCACTCTTGATACTCCTGCCACATTGCGTTGGCCATCCAAGATCGCCAGTTGGACTCGCTCTCGAAGTCGAACTCAAACTCTCGCAGACCAGGTCCTGCGGGTGCATTTCCCTGAGCATTTTCGCTGTCTGGGACTGGTTCACCACCCGCAAAGGCAGCGTTGTCGTCACGATCCACGCGACGGATGAAGTTGTGTAGCAGTCCACTAGGGAATATGACGGCCTTGGTCGTTTCGAACTCGCACTCCATCGGTACACGCAAGATCTTGAACCGGCGTTTGAGGCATCCGATATGCCGCTCCACAATGTTTCTTGCCTTCACATGGCGAAGATTGAAGAGCTCCTTGGGGGTCTGGGGGCGACCGGCTTCACTTATCTCCCACTCCTTCAAATGGTATCTGACTGTTCGGAATGGCGTGAGAACTTTGCTGCTGAGTCCGTAGCCACCGTCAGCAATGGCGTAGTAGTTTGCTGGAATGAGGTCGAGCATTTTACTCCACGCGAGAACTGTTGCTTCACGCGCACTGCCTTCCACGCCGACGTACATGTACGCAACGTTCATATCCCAGTCGCTCGCGATGAGAACGTTCGTCGATATCCACCCTTTGCGGTTGCGGAAGCGATCAGCGTCGGACGCAGGCACGACGATTGGGAAATGAGCACCATCGATAGCGCAGACGGCTTGATCAAAGTACGGGTGTGTCTCCGCAAATGACGCTGGAACTCGATCCGGTATTCGCATCTCGCCTTGCAACGCAGCAATGGTGGCCTTGAGGCCAATGTGACGGTAACGGTGTGCGGTGGAGAAGGCGAGCTGGAACTTGGTTTCTTGCGATCTCGCGGAGCATTCGGTTCCAATCCAGTCGAGTGTCACACCCAATACTTCACGTCGATTGTCGATAGTGTTGGGGATGAACGGCTCCACCAGCTCGTACAGAGCGTCGAAGGTAGCCACGTTCATGCGGAAGTTATCGCGGAAGAGGTCACGGTTTGTTGACGCATAGGTCGCGTCAAAGAAGAGGATTATTGCCATCGCGCACATCGTGGCTTCTTCGTCGTCAAACTGCATCATGTCTTGCCTCATGTTGTCTGCGAATTGCGTTTCAACGTTGGCAATGACAGACCATCACTCACATTTCGAAAGTGAAATTTCACATGAAACACGTTGTGAGTGAAATCCAACTCTCAATTTCGAATTCCATGGAGTTGAAAGTTGGTTGAGTATGATTTTCGAAATCACACTTCACCTCGAACAGGGCCTTAAGTATCGGGTATCAGAGTTTGAACTTGTTCCAGTTGCATCCGGAATCAGTATCGTCTTGCGATCACCTTCAGCCTCGCGATACTGCTCACGCTTAGACTGGAAGCCAGCACTCGTTGCGTCAGACCTCATGACTGCGTATATCTTCTTCTTCTCGTCTCGCCCTCATGTGGGAATTGACGCCGTACATGCGTGTCGAGGTGGATGTTTGAGCACATGGGCGACGCGAGAGCGCCTCGTATCAGTGCTTCGGTGACTACACGCTCAATGCGGGGCTGATACGGTGGTAATGGTGGCGAAGGCTATTAGTCTACATCAGTGCAAGGCTCAAACTCCATTCCTCCCGAAGCGGATACGAGTCCTGAGCTAGAGACTCCACACGAGAACGTTCAACCGGATGGACAGTACGGTGGTATTACTGACCTTCTCACCCTGTCGATCTCAGCAATACACTCCAATGCACCCGAGACTGGAGCTCCTGGAGGTACAACTACGCATCGACTACGGTATCAAGCACTTAAAAAGAGAAGCAACACATATGGCAGGGCGCGTGAGGCTCGTCACATCACCGAAGACGCAGAACTGCATTGGACTCCTCCAGGCATACATCAAGGATTGTCGAGGGATAACTACCGTAACGCAAGACTAGTATACACCAGCTGCACACCCAGACGACAGAGGATTGGTTGAGGAAGGGCAGGCTCACTGCCCTGTGAAGCTCGTACGTAGACTGGAGATACTAAGTCCCGTGTGCTACTTCTCTGATACTTCTACTATAGTATTATTTGTTGATACTAATACTTGGTACTGATCTGGTACCTGCAACAAGCAACCATTATTCTCTCGCTTTCGTCACCAGCGGCAACCAACTAGCGTGGGAGACAACGTCGCTGCTCGAGTGCGGTGCCGGCAGAGCGCGTCTCGGGGCCCCACACGCCGCGCTGCTGGCGCATGCTCGTGGAATCGGCGCTTGCGGACGCCGCGCGGCGAACGCCCCCGCAGCCACCGTCTCTCCAGTCGCCGATCGACATCGACGCCGCGCCAACGCACCACCCGTTCTCACCACCGACAGCGCGTCTTCGAACGCTTACAACCGCCTCGCCGCCGCTCCACGCACGCGACCGCACGCACTCGACCGAGCGGTCGCCTGCTGGGAACGCACACCGCGCGCCACACAGTGAGTTCTTCCTCCACATGCGCGAAGAGTACATGTCGCAACCACCGTCGTCGACTGCCAAGCGTTCACTGGCGTTACGTGCCATCCCACCAGCGTCGCAGTCGGAAGAGCGTCATCCCCCGTCACTGTCGTTGATGGGAAGCGATAGGGCTGAGCCACCACCGCCTTCTCTACGCGATGCGACAGTTACAAAGCGCGTGTACACGAGCAGCAGCGACAGCAGCGACTCGGAGGCAGCAGAAAGGACGCTCACGACTGCACACGACAGCAGCAACAAGACGAAGACGAAGAAGAAGCGGCTGCGCACGCGTGCGCCGCTCAACTTCTTTATGGACGCCCCGAATACGCAATCAGCGGAGCCAGCGCTTCAGCCGCCCGTGTGTTCGTCACGGACGCGCATCTGCGGCCAAGTGTACGGCCGCTGCGAGCTCCGCTTCTCGGCCCGCAGTGTCGAGCTTGTCGTATGGCGCCAGCCGCCGCGCCCAGGGGAGAGCGAGAAGCGCGCGTGGCAAGGCGCGCTCCAGTACGCCAAGCTGGCGCGGTTCTGGTACGTGGGGGGTATGGCCACCCGAGCGCTCGTGTGGGCTGAACCTGAACTAACCAGTTGGCTGTGGCCTATGGCTGGTGGCTTGCCGTGTCGCAGCTTCTATCGTGGAGCGAGCCCGCCGTACTTGCTGCTACTAGAGCTCCGCCCGTCGGAGCAAGGCCAGACGCTCTTTTCCGAGTTCTACGACTCGATCTTTGCCAAGTTGACACAAGAGCGCGTCAAAGTGCCGCAGCCCAGTACGTGGCGGCGCTGACTGCTGGCTGGTGGCTGTTGCTCGCAGGAGAGAGAGGGAAGGAAGGACTGACGTTCGTGGGCTGCCTGCCACGTCCAGATCTGTACGGTGCGGCGTTCTACTTTGACGAAGAAATGGACTTTGTGCGCTGCACGAGCATGACCGAGTCGTTCAGTGCGCTCCACGAGCTGTTCCAGCACCAGATCTCGTGCGTTTCGCTCGTTGTCAGCGAGTGTCTGTTGTGGAAACTGAGAGACTCACTCCTTCGTGTGACTCTGGACTGTGTGGCTGGCGACGTTGACCAGCGAGGACGAAGCGCTCGAGTACTTTGACTCGGAAGTGAGTGGGAGCCCCACGAGACAACCATCGGCCCGCTCGACGCGTTCCAGTTTCGCGTCGTCCCTCGTCCGTGGCGTGGCCAGTGCTGCGAGCGCACTCTTCAGCGCCAGCAGCGACCAGCGAAAACTGCCAGCGACTGAGAGCAGCAAAGTCGACAAGGCGCTCGCGGGTGCGAGCCAGTCGATCGCCAAGTTCTTTCCCAAGCTGCAGCACTCGACAGCCTTACCACCTAGCAAGTCGGTCGTGGAGATTGACGACCCGTCTCAGCCATCGCTCCGCGACGAACAGAAGAAGACGCCGGGGGCGCCAAGCAGCAGCGACTGGGACGCGAAAGCGAGCACCGAGACGGCCATGAGCGCGCTCGAGGCGAAGAAGACGGCGGTGTTGCTCACGTATCCGTACGAAGACTCGGAGAGCACGAACGGCAAGATCTCGGTCACGTACGGCGACATTGCGCGGCTCGCGCCAGGCGAGTTCCTGAACGACAACATCATTGACTTTTACCTGCGGTGCGTGGGCGAGAGAGAGGGGAGAGGGGAGCAATCTGGAGCCTGCAGACGACTGCTAATGGCTGGGATAGCGTACCGAGTGGTGGAGCTGACAGTGTGTGGATGCGTGACGATTGCTGGCAGCTTCCTGTGGCGCCACCACGCGAGCCACAAGGACCAGTTGTACTGCTACAGCTCGCACTTTTTCACGCAGCTCCACGGCGGCGGCGCGGGGCTGTCGGCCGCTGAGCGCTTTGCCCGCGTCTCCCGCTGGACGCTGAAAGGCGGCGAAGACATTTTTGCGAAGCAGCTACTGTTCGTCCCGATCAACGACAGGTGCGGGTGTCCTACAGTTCCTGACGGCAAGAGAGGCGGTCGAATCGCTAACGAGTGTCGCTCTGTGTGTATGCGAGAGCGCAGCTTCCACTGGAGCGTCGCTGTCGTGTGCAACCCGGGCTCCGCGATCGTGCACCGACGCCGGCGGCTCCGCCAAGTGGTCGTGATGCGAAGTGGCGAAGTGGCGGCACGCCGTCCGATCTCACTCGACTCGGGCGAGCCTGTGATCGTCGACCTTGTGGCTCCAAGCAGTGAGCGCCAAGCTCCGAGTAGTAGTGACAGCAGCAGCGTCGACAACACGACAGCGACACCGGGGCAACAGGACGACTGCGTCGAAGTGCGCGAAGAGTACGTGGAAGAAGCGATCGACGAGCTGGAGGCCCTGCGACACGATCGTCCACCGTGCTTGCTCTTCCTCGACTCGCTCAAGTGCCACCGCAAGAAGAAGTTTGCGGCGATGCTGCGCGAGTACCTCGAGAGCGAGTGGACGAGCCGCTACAGTCCCAGCAGCAGTAGCAATACGAGGCTTAGCAGCGTGGACGACGCGTCGATCGTCTCGCGCTTTGACCCGGACGCGTTCCAGCTGCTCGAGCCCGACGTACGTGGCAGGGATGGGATGGAGCTTTCCAAGGCTCCTGTATACTCATCGTGTCTTTGGGTTGCTCTCGGCACGTGTGTGGGCGAACAGATCCCGATGCAGACGAACAGCTCGGACTGTGGCGTGTTCCTGCTCATGTACGCGGCCGAAGTGGCCCGGCGCTTCCCCGCTGGCGTCACCCGCGAAGACGTGACGACGCAGTTTGCAGCGACGCTCTCGGCCGACATGTTTGACCTCGGACACGTATGCGAGTTCCGGGACTACGTACACCAGCTGCTCTTCTGTCTCCACGCGCTGCAGAAGCGCGGGCTCAGCGAAGCGTGCGTCAAGGACGAGGGGCTCGACGCGTTCGCCATAGACTTGTAAGCAGTAGAGCGTGCGAGAGAGAGAGGGTGGCAAGACGAATCGATGTGTCGCTGTGTCTAGGATACACTGTCTCTTGTGTCAGCGGTACGAAGGAAACGTGAGGGAACAGGTGGTTGGCACGCACGGCATGTAGTGGTGTCGGCTCGGACGGTGTTGAAGACTGTCCGAGCTGCTCATCTCCTACGCGTCGAGTCAGCCGCTCCTGCCACTCGCAGCTTCAGCGACCACGCGCGTGAAGCCGGCCACGAGCATCTCGCGCTGCTGCGCCGACTTGGTGACCAGGTCGAGTGTCCGCCACGTCCCCACGACCGAGAAGCAGCGCTCGGGCGGCGGAGCGTCCCGGGCGCGTGCGAACGCCTCAGTCGCATGGCCACGACGGATCTCGAGCACGTCGCGCCACAGGATCGAGCGACCACGCGCCAGCTCGCGGTTCGAGCCTGAGTTCGAGTTCGCGTTCGAGCCGAGCGCACGACGTCGGGCAGTCCACTGCAGCGTGTGCTGTGCAAAGTCGATCGAGAGCGACGACGCGTGTGGCGCGGCCGAGCCCAATGCGCTGAGTTTCGTGAGCTCGAGTCCGTGGCCAAGCAGCTCGCGAAAGCCCGAGGCTTCGCAGTCAGCGAGCCGGACGCGCTCGTGGTCGGCTGCAAGCCGCTCGAGCGTCTGCCACGTCGAGCTGCCGCGCCGACGACGCTGCTGTGTCGGCGCATCCACGCGCAGCAGCGACGCTGCTCCGTCGTCTGCGAGTGGATCGAACCACGGGTGCGTGAGCAGCTCTGCTGCAGATGCCCGGTCGCTCTCGCGCGGTGCGAGCATCCGGAGCAGCACGTCTTGCGCGGCTCGGCTCACGCGGTGCCACTGGACATTGTCTGCATGCAAGCAGCTCATGTCGCGCACGTCCACGCCAGATGGGAACTGGTCCATGCCCTGGAGCGCTGCTGCGGACTCGATGCTGAACGGGAACGCGCCAAAGAGCAAGACGTAGAGCACGACGCCGAGGCTAAAGACGTCGGCTTTGAGCCCGTACGGCTGCCCCAACAAGAGCTCCGGCGCCGCGTACTCGAGCGTGCCGCAGCTGCGTGCAAGCCGTGCAGTCGCGTGCGGCAGCTGCTTGGCGAGCCCAAAGTCGCCGAGCTTGACAGCTGCGCCGTGCAGCAGAATGTTCTCTGGCTTGACGTCGCGATGGAGCACGTGGCGTCGGTGCAAGTACGCGAGTCCTTGGAGCACTTGGGCGACCAGCACTTGCGCCTCGCTCTCGGGGAGCCGCTGGCGCGCAATCAGCCGGTCGCACAGGTCGCCGTCGGCCATGAGGTCCATCACGACAAAGCACATGCTGTCTTGCGTGTACACGGCCTCAACGCCCACTAAGTTCGGGTGCGCGAGCCGTCGCATGATGCCGACTTCTTCGTCGAGCGCAGCCGACGCTTTGCAGCACTTGACCGCACACAGGCGGCCACTCACGCGGTTCACCGCCTTGTGCACGATCGAGAACGAGCCTTCGCCGACTTCGCGCATGATGAGGTACTTGTGCTGGAAGAGCGCGTACTCGGGTGGGTCCGGCTCGGGCGCGACTGGCGCTGGACGCGCGACGGCGTCGTCTGTCGCGTCGGAACCGAGGGGGTCGCTATTCTGACCATCACTCGCTGTCCTATCGACCACGTCGTCGTCCGTCTTCCACGTGCCACTCGCGGCTACGACCGCGTGCGCAGACGACGCCAGTGCGAGCGCTCGCTTGCGCGCGTCGAGCTTGAGACGGAGGCTCTCGGCCCAGCTCGCGTACGCTGCAAACGTGTCGGCTTTCAGATACAGCGGCACGTCGACTTTGCTGGTTGGCGTCTGGTGCCCGACAATCTCCACGTGCTTGAGGATCAGCACGAGCGGACCACCACCGCCACTGCTGCTGCTGGGCTTGGACGGTGGGAGCGACGCGTCGGTCGGGTCGTTCAATGCGTACTTGTCGCCACTGAGTTCAGGATGGGGACTCGGTGCCGTCTCGGGACCAGTCGGGGGCTTCCCAAGCAGCAGCACCGAGTGGGCTTTAAAGACGATTTCAAAGAGCGGCGTCGCGTCGTCTGCGTCTTTGTAGCACACGAGGCCGTGGTCGCGCAAGCGAAAGTACTTGCGCTTCCACGACTTGAGAAAGCCGCCTGCGAGCGTGGCGCGGTGCGCCAAGTGGCCGCCGAGGTACCGCTTGCCGTTCGCGTGCCGTGGACTCATCACTTCTTCAAACGAGAACGTACTGTACACCCCTGCGGCGGTGGCTGCTGGCGTCGAGTCTGTCGTGAAGTGTGCGGACGCGCCGCCTTTCTCAAGCTCGAGTGGTAGAGCCAACTGGCTGCTGCGGGTCGGACTGAGCGGCGCGACAGGTGCAGCGCCGCTTTCCGCAGCGTCCAACGACGACGAAGTGGAGCTCCGGCGCTGCTTGGCGCCGTCAGCGCACAGTGTCGCGTCACTCGCGCTGTCGGCGTGGAGATCGCGCGGTGCACTCATGCGCTGCGGAGATTCCGTACGATGACGAAAGTGCTTTCGAACGGGAGGCGCGTAAGCGCGTCTGCTGAAGCGGACGGACGGAGACGAGTGCCCGAGCAGAGCTGCTGGAAGGAGGAGGAGGACGGACGGCGCTCTGTGGTGCTGCCCAGCGTTTCTTCACCACGTGTGAATGTGAATGCGACTGTCTGTGAATGCGGGCTTTTGGGGATGACCAGCTCACATTCCGACCAGATTGTCATAGGAAGGGTCAAGGCGGGAACCATTTCATACAAAGCTTCACGTATAGCAGGTATAAACAGAGAAGCCGTCATTATAAAGAGGAAACAAATAGACCATTCATTATTGTTCAATAATGAATCAGGAGCCTTTCAAGTCGTGATAACAAGGCACATTGGCGCGTCCTGCGTGACGCAACGAGTCGTCCACCACAACGCCACTCCATCCAACCAGCTCCTCCTGGAAGCGCATCGGATAGAGTACGAGTACTACTCGCACTCGGTGCAGAGGCAAGCTGCTGGTGACGGTCCGTCACTGACGGCTAGGAACGCCGCGTCCACGTCGCCCATGAAACGATCAGCACCGCACGCATTCGCAACTTCGACCCTTCCGCTGCGTCTTCTTGTTGCTGTGTGCGTCCTCCGCCTCACTGCAGACGACGACGACACCGCCACACGCGTGCTTGCCACACACTCGGTGGTCCCAGTGTTTTAAACCCGCAACGCCAGCGAGCGCTTCGCAGGCAGTGAGCACTGCATGGGCGTCTCGCGCACGCTGAGAAAGAACGAGGCATCCCGGCTTGGCTGCTCGCTGAGAAAGTCCCGGTTCAGCTGCACGCTTTGACCGTCAATCATAGCGGTTCACAGTGGGTGAGCATTCAATCGAGAGAGCTCGATCGTGTGTGTGTGGCGGCAGTGAGTACATTGTAAGCGCCCCCAGACGCGCCTTTGGAGGCGAGAGCGTGCGCTGTACGCGGCGCGTGTGTGCGCACTAGCACGTGGGTTGCGGCGATCGGTGCTGCTGCGTGCACGTCAGTCAGCGAGTGCGGAGGATACGAGTGTGGGCGTTCATCGCGTGGCGTCCGCGAGCGCAGAGTCCACGAGCATGCGCCAGCATCCAGCAGCGCGGTGTGGGGCGACCGAGACGACCAGTGTGGTCGTCGTCCGTCGCCGTCGCCTCGGCGTTTGGTGTTGTGACGAAAGTGCGTGCGAGGTTGGAGGATTGCATGGTGTTGACCACCTGAAAGTTGTGTTTTGTACGCCACGTGTGATGTGGACGACATTTTGGAAAGTGGCGCTTTTTCGTGCTTGAGCAAACGAGAAGGGAGAGCGTCACCTGCGCGGACGTGTGATTGTTGTGGGCTGCCGAGCCGAGTGTGCTACAACAGGGACTGGGCGTGTGCAACGAAGGGGGTGCTGCGATTCAGAAGAGCTCCCGGTTTCTTGAGCTTGCTTATCATCAACGAGGAGGAGCTCCTCGCATCAGGCATCGCATTTTGGCAAGAATCGGGGTTTGTATGGCAAGGCTTCCTTTTCGTGTTGCGGAAACTGCAATTGTTAGGGTGGGCTGCTAAAATATTGCCACAACGCATGCAATACGCCGCGAGGTCGAGATTACCTTGGTGCGCGCGTGTGTGCGTACTTGAGCGCACACCACATGGGCCACCACGTGGGCCTTCCGTGGGCCTTCCAACGCAAGTCGTCAGGAAACAATCATGTGCAGCATTTTAGGTGAAAAACAGTTTTGCGATGAAATATTGAGGAGTTTCGCAAAAACCAAAAACTCAGATACGATGTTCAGAGCGATCTGCACATACCGAACGCTTGAAATTGTGATATATGAGACTGCTCGAGCTGAAAGAATACCAAGTTTCTATCTGAATATTTCTTGCGAAAGTTTATATCCCTTTTCATACCGGAATGCCGTTCTGGAAAACCTTGCAAAAGAAAAAGAAACGTCAGCGGGATTGATGAAAATTTGTCAGGATTTTCAGTTTGTATGTCGAACTTGGGCTAATTTCGAGATTGCGTTCGTTTTTGCGACAAAAATTGTGTGTTGGTGAACACCAGTGGTCGGAGGGCTTGCTTGCTTTGTGCGGCGCCACGCATGGTTTTGTGTGCTTTCATTGCGGATGGATGCTTGGTAAGAGAGTGTGAAGGAGAGATTTCAAAGAATGCCAGCAGTAGGTAGAGAGAGACGATCCGTGGTCGGCTCATTCTCAATTGCCGCAATCGAGCGCGCACAATCCAATCCCATACAAACCTGAAGTGTGTTTTTGCCGCTCCACCCAGTCGCTTCGCCGCCAGCCGGTTTTGCACACTTGCAAAAAGCAAGACAAAAACCAACCCGCGGAGAACCGGCCGTTCTTTTTCGCGAAAAGCGAACGCTGTCGCCCCTCCTCTCTCTCCCCTCCCTCCCTCGCCTCTCTCTTTTTCTCTCTCTTCGTTTCTTCCTCCCCCATTTCCCATTTCGCCGCCGGTCGCGCACACCCGCCCGCTCTCCACGCCAGCCGCCGTTCGCAGCCCCCAGGCGCCGGCCGCCACCTCAACTCAACTCCCCCTTTCCGACTCCATTCACAACACGCACAACATGGCTCCCAACACGTCGTCTTCCTCACTCTTTAACGGCGCGCACCCGCCGCAGCAGCCGCCAACAGACGGAAAAGCTGACGGTGGCGTGCTCGTAGTCGCCGCGCCGTCTGCAGAGCCCGCAGTCGTCACGCCCGTGACCGCGTCCGCCGCGTCATCCAGCCTCGTGTCGGCGCCTACAGTCGCGGAAAGTCACCAGGAGGCGTTTGCGAGCCGTCGGCTTGTCGAGGCCGTCGAGTTCGACGACAGCGACGAGGAAGCGGTCGAGGCCGCTGCCGAGCGCCAGTTTCAGCTATCGCGGTTCTCGCGCGTGTCGCCAGACGCGCTGGACGGTGTGAAGGGGCCGCTCGCGTTCCGGAAGAGCTGCTTGAAGCGGTCGAACTCAGAGCTGCCAGCGGACCTGGTGATTTTAAAGGCAGAGGCAGAGGCGTCAGCAGCTGCGAGCGTGTGTGCGGTCGAGCTGCCGGTAAAGCCAGTGCAGAAGAACCGGCGGCGGTGTTGGGAGTGCAAAGTGAAGGTCGGGCTCACAGCGGTGACGTGCCGCTGCGACTACACGTTCTGCAACAAGCACCGGTATGCAGAGGAGCACGCGTGCTCGTTCGACTTTAAAGTGTCGGCGAAGCGGAAGCTGACGGTCGAGAACCCGCGTGTCGTGCCGGCCAAGGTGGCGCGGATCAACTAGAGCGACGGTCGTCGATGTGCCGCACGAGCAGAGCGCGTCGCTGCGTCGAGTCTCGAGACAGTACCACAGGCCTGAACGCAGACACTGAGACAGTCTCTGGTCACCAGTCGCCTCTGCTGCTCCTCCCCACCCCAGTCTGCTCACCGTCTGCACGTGCGAGAGATCTCTTGACGCCCCGGAAGACAACTGGCAGGAGCCACCACCCACCCACCCACCGCGCGAGTTTGCATATATAGTAGTAGGACGTGTATCTCCGCCATATTTAACGCCAATCCATCCCCATCGCTCCCGTGCGTCGTGCGACCCTCACGTATTTTGGCTACGTTCAGTTAATTACGGCTTGAGTATGTCTGTGCTACTTGAACCACTTTACCAGAGTTCATCCTACACAAGGAGCTCAGGTGTCGGTAAAGTGGTTCAAGTAGCACAGACATACTCAATCAGTTTCATCGGCTTCTCTCTTCCTCCCTCTACACTGGCAGGTTCCACGTGCGCGTGAGCTCTGCGAGCAGCGAGCGCTTCGCCTTGGGCGTCGTCGCCGCCACTGCCGCCGCCTCGTCAGCCGCCTTCTCCATGCTCGCGCGACTCGCGTC